>RJWM01005504.1:0-91444 GCA_004363535.1 Dasyprocta punctata | reverse complement strand
ACGAATTAGGTTGATTTTATTATAGGTCCATTCCTTTTTGTTTATGGTATCATATCTGTCTGATAAAGAATGCAACAGTGGCAGAGATTTGAGTGTTTAACTTGTTATATATGCAAAAAGGGTAAACATTAACTAGAGATCCAAGCTAAATAGCTAAGAGTGCATTGTTTATCACGGCTCACTTTATTGTTAATCTCACATATATCACAGATCTAATAGGGAACAGGCTTCATGCATCCAGAAATAGCCCATGGACCAAGCTATTGAAGGAGTGATATTCAAACATAGCATTAGATAAGTAATAGAACTGCAGAGTTGACAGGGACCACAGAACTGGCAGAGCAAAGGATGCCAACCCCTCTTTTTTCAGAAAGGAGAGAGCTTCGGTTTCAAGGGGTCAGAGAATGAGTGATGGAGTCAGGGTTAGACCTCGGTTCCCCAACCTGCACCTGGGCTGTGCTGGGCATTTTGTTCTTTGCCCTAGGCTGACATGGAGGAGGAGGGAGACAGGGCAGAGGGGAAGAGGGAAAGTTGGCCTCTCTGGGTTGCAGCAAGGGAAGTACTCCTGGTGTTAGACCAGCATCTCAGCCACCACCTCACAGCCCAGCACGGGAGAAGCCCCTTCTTTTCTGATAGCAGCTTCTTCAAGTGCTCCATCTGGCTTCAACGTTGCCACTTCCTAGACTGACCTAAGTGCCCAGCCAGTGACATTTCTGGAACGGGAACAGAGGTGTCCTGGCTTGGTTAATTCATTTTCTTTGTGCATTACTCTCTGGCTTTGTAAGAAGAGCTCCGTGTGCCCTTAGCCTACCCCTCTCAAATGGGATCTGAGCATTTGTCTTAAAGATTCATAGATGTGGTTTTAGGGGGAGAGTAAACCGCCTGAAAAGGAAAGTGAAATTCAACTTGTGGTTCTGAGCCTTAAACTATTAAGGATAAGAACTTCTACAAAGTGTGTGTGTGTGTGTGTGTGTGTGTGTGTGTGCGCGTGTGTTGTGTCTGTCTGTGGTGGGGGTTATCGGGAAATGAACTGAAGGCCTTGTGCATGCTACCCAAGAGCTCTGGACTGCATCTCCACTCCTTTCTCCACAGCTGCAGAGCTGGGAGCTAGCAGAAGGGGCACAGGGGGACCCCAGCCATCTGACTCTCCCACCAGAGGGTTCCCACAAGCAGACTCATCTCCCAGATTAGAGCACACTGCAACAGGAAAAAGGACCCCATGCCACTGAGCTGACCCACAGATGCAGCAACCCAAGTAGATGACACCAAGAGAAACACCCAAGGGAGGAAAAGGGCAGCTTCTACCCTTACACTTAGCTGTTCTGTGAGGATGCCAGGGAAAATGTGGGCATGGGGAAGCCACAGTGGGCACTGGCAGGGGACACAGTCAAGGACATGTTGGGGAGGACAGGCACCGCTAGCCCCAGCCTTGCTTCACTCGGAGATGGCTCGACACCTTCACTGTCCCCAAGTGGCAGGAACAGCTGCCACCAATTGACCACATGCTAAGGAGGAAGCATGAGATCATGATTTTTACTTTGCATTTCAATGTTTAGGGGCTCTATCTTCTAACAGATTCTTTCCAATTAAAACAATGGAATTGAGAAATTCCATACACCCCTCTGCAAGAACCCTGGAAGCATCTGAACATTACATTCACGCTTTCAGGTGGGAACACATATGGTGAATTTTAAAAAATATTGGTTGAACTAAATATCTGATAATGTGAACTACCAGTACGTGTGCCTGAACCATTGGATTCTGTTTATTCTATTTTTGAAGCAGGGTCTCCCTGTCTAGCTCAGACTGGCCTTGAATTCATGGCGATCCTCCTGCCTCAGGCTCCTGAGTGCCTGGATTACAGGCATGTGCCACCACACTGAACTCTTATTCATTTCTGCCTGCAGTGTTACAGGTCAGTTGGAGCTTTGAATCACTTCTCTTTTGTCTTGACACTCTGGTTTTCAACATCTGCCTTCCAAGAGGACAGTGGTAATGTGACCTTGACCATGTGTCCAATATTCCAGACAGGAATATGTTAGATTTTTAAAGAAATTCTCATAGGTGATGATAAATTTGAAAATGATAACATTATAAACCTCTTAATATCAAGAGACCGTATATAATGATTTGTATAGTTTATTTTAACTTTACATGCGGTGTTAAAAACCCAAAGTACATATTATTTACACATCCACAATACAAGTTTACAAGGTATCTATACATGTTAAAGTACTCTATAAAACAGTATAGAGCCACTTCACTTTAGGGTTACTTTTTATGCCGTACCATTAAAAAAGATACAATCTGTGTTTACCTTTGCACAAATGGATAAAGCATTTAAAAATTAAATTAACAGGATAGAGACTAGATTCAATGTTAGAAATCTCAACATAAATACTGATAGAACTCACAAACTACAAGGCCGCACAATGTTACAAAATGTTATCTGGGGTCACACAGAGTTACCACGCTGGGATTAATATCGGTAAGGTAAATTCAAACACATGTTTGTTGGTGGTGGACTGAGTGTTTATCATGGGTTGGTTTAATTTATTATTAATCTGTAATATTTTAGTTGCAAAGCTGAAGTGTTTCGAGGACAGACATTTTAGCTTTTGAGATCACAGGAAATCAGGTTCTTTATCAAACAATGTTCTCAAAGGAAAAGAATAACTGTATCAGTATTCTACATTCTGTATAAAAATGCTCTGGTCTTCCAAACCTCCTCCTCCCCCAAGCAATACAAAGCATCAGCATTATCCCAGAAATGAACCGAACTTACTGTCTGACTAGGTCAGGGAGTCTTCCTCTGCTGTGGTACTTTCTAGATTAGGTTCAATAAATAATTGGGTGGTATGCAGCATATTAACTGAAATTGGCATCGGGTAGCACTTTAACTGTAAGTGGATTCCGCCAAACCCTGTCTCAGTGACTCTCCACGGTTTCTGCAGGTGGAATTTTCCCCCGAGAAACCTCATCTGACTTCACAATTTCACTGCTGTATTCCCAGGAATGCGTATCATGGCAAAGGATGCATACTAATGAATTGTCCTAGGTCATTTTTATGATTTTTTTTCCTTTCGTAAAAGTCTTTTCGGGTGCTGGTTGAAAAACATTTACAAGTGGCACTCAGTAAAGGATGTGCTGTGTTGAAAACACTTGACATATTTTAGTACTTCTATCGTTCTCATGAATAAGGCACAAAATGCACAGATTCAGGTAAACTCACATGTGATATTTACAGTACGTCGTCATAACCTGCATGACTCAGGAGAAAATTCTCACATAACACAACAGAGACAACATGTTTGTAACTACTCATTACATTTCCACAGACCATTCCTGCTTCACCAATTACAATTCCTTTCATTGATCTTTTCTTTTGTCCTGTTTTTGTTTCTGTATTTTTTTTTTTTTTTACCTTGGGGGTAGGAGGAATTAGGGGTAAAAATTTTTGCTCTATGGAAAACAAAAACAAAAACATCCAACAAAACCCAATCCAAATCAACCCTTATCAATGTGTCCGAGGTTAAATAGTGACTCAGGTCTTGGTTCACAGTGGACAGGTACGTTTTCCTACTCGACACTGGTGGAAAAACCAAGGGCACCTCTTGATAGCTCTAGCTCCGTAAGCTGGCAAGACTGGAACAGAAGTTTTAAGGGATAGCAGCACAAAATTATGGAACTCTTACATTCTGGCATTGGGTACCACCATGGAAATGAAGCTCATGTTTGAGTGTTAAAGGAGTCCGGGTTGTAGCCTCTCTTGGAACTGGACCCAATGGACTGCTGTAGGGAGAAGGGAGTGTCTCTTATTCAGTCAATGTAAACAACGCCATAGCACAGAAAGATGCAACAGGCATCTACACGCATCCTAGTGGGTACAGAACTCACCATCTCTCTCTCTCTCTAGCACGCGCACACACACACACACATATCTGAAAAATGCTCATCCTACAGTTGGAAAAAAAATGCTACAGTTTGGGTCAAAGACTGAATTTTCAGCAAACTGCATGGTAATCTACAAGTTCATTTCTTTGAGACATTACCATCTTTTTTTTTTTTTTAATTTTTTGACATTTGTGCAAGAGGCAAGGTGAATGCATACGTAGTTAAAATGTTCACATTGAATGGGAAGACCACACGCAACGGCAGTCTGAATGGAACCCATTTTCAAGTATTTGTTCACAGATTCTTCTGAGGACTGAATCCGCTCTTTCGACAGGCCCAGTAGCCCCTCAGAGCTACACACCGCGTAAGCTGCGCACAAAAGAAATGGAATGACCAGCCCCTTCCTTGGCTCTCAGGCGAGTACACAGAAGCCTGGCCACGGTAGCTCCACGGGGCGAGTTCGGATGCTGCCAAAGTGAGAGAAGTCTGTTTGGCCGGTTGGTTCTCTGTAAAATACAAGCAGGTGTCTCCTCTGCAGGTACCTCTCAGGGACACGGACTGGATAAAGCCACCCAGAACAGAACACCGGAGGCCTAGTAGGTGTATTTGTTCAGTGGTCTGACGGATGGCGTCTGAGGGACAAAGGAAGGCTTTGGTGGCACGTCGGGTTTTAAGGACGGCGTCCGCTTTAGTCCCGTCCTGGGGAGGGTGCCGTTACTGGTGTAGCTACTCTGTCTGGACAGCGGAGGCTGGAGGTGCACGCTTGAGGGTGTCCCCTGAATGTAGTCCACCTTCGACCCCGTGGGGGTGGGCACGTAGCCCCCACGGTTCATACTGGGCTGTCTCGACAACAAAACACCATTCTGGGAGTTTAAGTTTTTAGGCATGGCGGATATAGAGTGCCTCTGGGAGGAATTTTTGTGATAACCCCTTTGTCTTTCCAGGGAGGTCATGGGGACCCCAGGAGTGGTGGGGACGTCCACTCGCTTGGTCGGACTGTTTCTGGGGAGTGTGGATGGGGGAGAGTAGAGCGAAGCCTCCCGGTTGGGGACTTTGGGGGGAACCTCAGACATCGGCCCCACGGGATCCAGCATGAGGCTCTGGTGGGCCATCTGGATGTCACCCATGATGGCTTTGGGGTTACTGTTTGGATCGCTGAGATGCTTCAGGAGATCGTTGAGGGTATTTCTGGAATCCACAGAACGCCGGTGATCTCTCTTGCTGGATGACTTGGTGAGGGGGTGATCCCCGTGTTGCAGCTTTTTCTCAGCTTTGTGGGCGTTGGAGTTGGAGAACGAGGTGTTGTAGTCGTGGGTGGCGTTGGGGAGAACAATGGCGCTGGGGATGTGGCCGTGGCTGAGCGGGGAGTGCGGCGGAGGGCTGGAGGGGAAGAACTGGGGGGTTTCCTTCCGGGAAGCCCCGTGGCCGTGGCCCTTGTCCGAGTGGCTCTTCATGGCCTGCAGGGGCTTCTGGTGCAGCACGGGGGTGGACTCCGGCGTGGGGAGCGCGGCCAGCTCAGGAGGTTGGCCGCGGTGGTCCAGCACCATGGACTTGGTGTCCGCACTCGGGGCCAGCTCTTTCCGGCTGGTCAGCAGGTTGCTGTAGAGTTTCGGGGAATCGATGTTCTGTTGGTATTCCTTCACGGGGCTGTCGAAAAGCCCATTCAGCTTGGCAAAACTTCCGCTGGAGTCCGTGCAGGACTGGGCCGATTCCGCATCTTTATGGATCTTCCTGTTCTTGCGCACAAACATGTCGCGGTAGCAGTAGACGGCCACGCCGGCGATGAAGGCGCCCAGGACAAAGGCGGCGAAGACGCAGGTGATGAGCACGTTCATGTGGACCATCTGGTTGGACTCTCCAGACTGGACCTCCCACCGCACACCTGCAGCAGACACAGCAAGGGTCTGAATGAAGTGCTTTTTACAAACAGCGTCAAACAGCAAATGGTCTCTACCGGGCCCACACTACCTTCTCGTGCTTAACTTGGAGGGTCAGATAGGGGCCAAACTCCACACGATCCTTTTTCTTTAACTACAAGAGGGTCCCCAGAGACACACATGATGGCTCAAACGCCAGGATGACTCTAATCTCCTGCCAATCTGTGTTTTTCCTATCTATCTCCCCCAATCTCTCTTAAATATGGGTTAGAAATTCCCAGAGTTTCTACCTAAAAAATAGAGGGAGAAGGTGTACATTTTCTAAACAGCCAATTTTAATCCCATGAGATGTTTGGTCTTGTGATTTTCTCCTAATTCACAAATCAGGATTAAAGGGCAGCTGCTGCGGGGATTAGAGAAATGTATGAATTAGCATAAATACATATTATCTTTAAATAATTATGCTAATACAATTGTACTAACCTAACTAGAATACAAACACAGAATTTGTTCACCAGCTAAAACAACCACTTGGTCACTGTTGGCTACAAATATAGATGCTATAGTTGGGTTTGATTTTGATTTTCTTTTTTTATTCCATCTTGGGGTGAAGCACTCTTGAATTACCTGCTATATAAAAATAATCTAGACAGTATAAGAAACTAAGCTACATATTAGTTAAGTAATATCATTAAGTTTTCTGGAAATACTGAGAAATACTTAAATTAGACCTAGAAGGAGAAGAGCAAATTAGTTTGTAAATACTGGAATTTTTAATGCAACCACAGACATCTAACAGTCAATCAAAGAAATGTTAGCGTAAGAGGTATCCAAGTCCGTCACATGCTCTACACACAGCTATCCCAGAATAAGTCGGTCAGTCGGTACTGAAAATTCTGTTGCTGAAGGTTAGTACTAAGGCCTTTGAATATTAGTCGTTTACACTCAGTGTCTGGGGTTATGGAATTTAGTGGCATTTTGAAAAACTAAAAAAAAAAAAAAAAAAAAAAAAAAAAAAAAAAAAAAAAAAAAAAAAAAAAAAAAGAAAGAAAAAGAAAAAGAAAAAAATAGCAAGAAACGGGGTTGCTAAAGAAAACGAAGCAGAAAGAATGATAAAACTGTTTACAATGAAAATATATAAACCAAAATCAACAGATGTAAATCATAAATGACAACGCAGTGCTATAAAAACTGGTTGGAAACCTGATACCACGGTTGAGTAGCACTGAGGAACAGATATTTTGCGGGGAGCAATAGATCTCATCAGCTAACGCAACAGGCAGCTGTCTGATAACTGCTTCTCTTAGGGGCTGACAATGCCGGGGACAAGCACTGTTATAGTTTACTGCTGGTGGCATCCAAGCAACTTGTCACCGCACAGTCTTTCCCATTGCATTCTGAATTGAAGCTAATCCAGAGACTAGGAAAGGCTCTCAGACAAAACATCAGATACTCAGATGGTCGCCGTGAATGAGTTACGTTTTTTTCACATTGCGAGGGCGACCTTTGAACTTCCTGGATATTCAGCAGTCTCTTGGCTCCTTCGGACACAATCGACACAGACTAGACTGACCGAGGGGCTGGGTCACTAGCCACGTGTCTGAGAGCCTTCTGGCCTTTTTCTCTTTCCAGAACACATGTGGACACAGCTACAGTCTCCCCAAGTCACTGTGACCCATGAGGAGGAGGTGAGGGAGACCTTCGAGAACCACACACGCTCGGAATCAGGTTTCCACACAGTTACAGATGAGTCCCCTGGTGAGACCTTACCCTTTGGGGTACCCGATAAAGGATCAGTAAAATCAGAAGTGTTTGGGTCATCTTGAACTATAAATTTCCGGGAGCTCGTCAGTTTAGGTCTCCAGGTATCAATCACTTTAGGTGTAATTTCTGGGATACTTGCCACTGTGGTAACAGAAGATGAAGATACCTCCATGTCTGTGGTGGCAAACAGATGTTTATTAACATGGGAAGCGTCACAAGACTGCTCATCAGTCTGTAGCATTTTGCAGTAAAGTTTAAGTCAAAGCTATGAGGTTTGTTCTAGGATTCTGCAAAAACACACCTGAGGAGTCTACATCAAATCCCTTTCTTCTAAGAGAAGAATACAAACTAAAAAACGAACAGTAGAGACGTATTAAGCAGATTTCAAGACAAAAGACATTCAGACATTCCTACTCATGCCCCTGTGGGTATTAATGCGACTTGTAGAAGAGGGAAAACAGATCCCAGTGCCAATTAAATTGCAGTCCGCCCATCCCCTTCATTAATGTGCTTTTTGTGCATAGTTGAAAAAGTATTTTCACAGATGGTTGGAAACTTTACTTTCTTCACTGAGGAAGCCACAGTGTGATTTCATCAGAAAGCACCTGAGTCAGCCCGAGTAAGCACTTGATTCAGGACCTGATAAACCAGCCCTGCCTAAGAGGTCAGTCTGCTTTACCGTGGGCCTCCTGGCCACCTGTGGATTTTGCAGGGCCAATGGAGAATTTTGCTTGTGTTCTCCAAAATACTTGGGGAGTTGCTTCTAAGGAGTTAGCAGCAACTCATGCAGAAGCGGTGGGATAGACAAACTGAACGGGGATGCTCGGACAGGGAATACCCGTCACCCTTTTCTCCCCAAAAGGATAGGAACTACAGTCAGTCCTCGAAGCAGTGACGGGCTGGGTGGCTTAATCTTTTAGTTCTCTCAGCCCCCTTCACCAAGCTGCTTTCTCTCCACAGGTAAGCATATGATTTTAGGCTAAAACCCGTGACCCCAATTTGGACCAGTGCAACAGTTCCAGACAGACAGAGATGGGAGACGGGAAGAGCTCACTGAACATCTTAGCACAGCCAAACCCAGCTTGCTTCCTTCTGAAGTGTCTGCCACATCACTGACACCACGACATTCCAAGAGTCCCGGGATTATCGCAAACCATTCCAGAAGAGATCTTTAAAACTCACAAATACACATTTGGGGGAAATGTGTATTTGGTTCCTAGGTCTTGGGCAAGGCGAGGAGGGAGGGAGAACACTATGAAATTCTGCCATCCATTCAGGATAGATGGCCAGTGGGATCATTCACAATGCAAAGGGTGACAGAAAGAGAGAGAGAGAGAGAGAGAGAGAGAGAGAGAGAGAGAGAGGGGAAAGCTAGGGCGGGCGTGCGTGCAGCGGGGATGGAGTTTATGTCGACCCAGCTGACTTTTCTTAAAGGATGTGCCTTGGCCGATGATGAACCGTTCACATGCTACACAGGGGTGAAGTGCTGAGTGAGAAAAAGTCTTTTGGTGCTGTCAGTGGGATCATGAGTCAAAGCGGAAAAATGAAGGTTTGCCAAACTGCGCCAAAGGAGGGGAGAAGGGGCTGAAAATGCTGAACTGAAGGAAAGAAAAGGTTGTTAATTCAAAAAAATTAAAAAAAACTAACCAGATGTTGGCCCGCCAAATATTTTGTAATCTGGTGTAGTTGAAGTAGGCAAAATTTCTAAAAGAATTAAAGGAACAAGTAATCAGTGAAAAGTAACCAAAAAGGAAGCCAAAAGTCTATGAATTCCAATTAACTAAAAAAGCCAAAAGAAAAGATTACGAACTAGAAGATTTACCTGCTGGTCAGACTGCCTTTCTCTAGATTTTCTACACAATTGTCAACAGCAAAGGAAAAGAAAAAGTAAGATTCTCGGCAGCTGCACCCCCATGACCAAACGGCTCGACTTGTGCGAAGTTTAAGTTAAATGCTAGGTGATATGTGTCCTGCGTCCTTACAAAGACTGCTTGTCAAATAATGTTCGTGTGCAAATGGGGTCAAAAAGAAGCGGCGGGCGGGAAGGAAGGTGGCGTCTTACCGTGGCAGTCCCCTAGGTGGGCCGTGTGGCCGTACTCGGTGTCCTGTTCGTACCCTCCAGCGCTGTGGTTATGGAAAGCAAAGAAGTCTTCGGTTAACAGCCTTCATAGGACCCCAGTGACAACGGAGCAGAATCAAGAACACAGACCGGTTAGTAAGAAGGGGCAGAGAGAACCAAAGGACTTGCAACAAAGACTTGTTAAATGGCCTATTTCTGTTAAAAACTGAACTAGGAGGTCTAGGAGACCAGAACAGAAGACAATCAGGTTTTTCTCCATGACCATGTCCCTTGAGTATTGTTAGCTCTACACTCCCCCTTCTCACGGTTCAGATTTTCTTCTTATTTCTGTTCCTTCTCCCCTCCCCAAAAATAAAAGGATATTTTTCTAAAACGCCTGGCTTTTGAGACCCCAGAGAAGATGGTTTGTGGCTCACACAACAATGCATACTTACAGCATTCCTGGGGTCACTCTCCCGCAGGTCCCCTGGCTCAGCCAGCCGCAGTACGGGTCCCGAGATGCGATGCAAGACCTGCACACAGTCAAACACAACGTGACTTGGATTGTCTCGCCATCAGGGGTTTGCACAGTACCAGATGGCATGTAAATACCGGACACACAGCTGCACTCCCAGCACTCCGAGAGGCTGAAGCAACCTCAAGCCTAACCTGGGCAGCTGAGCAAGACCGTGTCACCAAATAGAACACAACACAAGGGTAGGGAGGCAGCTAATTGTGAGGGCCATTGACACAATCCCCAATACCATGGGCGGGGTGGCGGGGGTGGGACTCTGAAAACCATGAGCTTACTTCTTACACGATCCATACCGCTCACAGCGGCTGAGGGGGATTCGGATGACGCAGCTGGAGAAAGCCACGTACAGAGCGTGGTGATCCTTATCCAGCTGTAACGCCAGGACCTTTCTGTCTTCCTCATTCTCAGCACCGCACCTGTTTCAGAGGAAACATTTCCAAGTCACACGTTTAGCCAGTCAACAGTGACACAAACTGCACAAACCAATACTGCTTAGTTTTGCAATTCCTATAAGCTGGGGCAGTCTTAAGAAATATCCTTACAAGCCAAATAGGCCGGTAGGAAGTTTGGGAAATAATAACTCGGATTCATCTCTGTGGCTCTGAAAATCCCAGGCTGGGCAAAAGGTTTTCTGAAGATAGCTCTCCCATTATGAAGGTGAAAAGGAACTGTATTTATGAAGGATGGAGGGTGAAAAGAAGGATGCTCTAATGCATTGAAATCCTTCCTGCAAAAGGTTTCTGGTCCTCTCTTTAGCCTCCCTTGTTGCATTACTCTCAGGTGTTTTAGGTTTGTTTTAATTGTCTCAATCATTTCTTTATCTCACTGATTGACAGAAAATACTAAGCCATCAATAATACGCTTTGTGCGTGTATGCTTAGACCTTCTGCCACATGCAGCCTCCTGAAGTAAACCTGCAAGGTAAGGACAGTCATACTAAAATGTTCTCGCGTTCCACAGGTGAAGAACAAGGACCCAAGATATATTTTTTTAAATCTATTAACTGTTCACCTTCCTCACCCCCATAGGCTCAGGAACAAAACAAAACTAAACAAAACAAACCCAAGCTCAGGATCTCTTTCAGTAAAGGGCAAAAGAAAACAAAACATAAATATGCCAAACCACAGTTAAATGCGAGGGCTGCAGGGAAATGACTGGATGAAATACACTCCGGAAACGTGTGAGCCGCGTTCTTGTAAGATGCACCTACTTCGCGTGGTTGTAGGCTTCGATCTCTTCCAGTAACACGCTGTCATTCAGAGAGAAGGGAGTGGTCTTTGCCAGCACTTTAAGCACCACGCCGGCCTCAGAGCCCACGAAGATGACAGTGTAGTTCTGGTGGGGCCCCGCGGAGTGGTCCACAGCGATGGCCGTCAGTCTGTACCTGCAGGAGGAGGTGGCTGAGTCATCCTGGGGCAGCGGGGACCAAGAGCCCCGGGATGTGCGAGGCAGGGCGGGGGCGACCTGTACTTCCCGCGCCGGCTCACCTGACACGCGTCTTGGTGAACCAGGGCTCATCAGCGATGAGGGGGACGGCGGAGTCCATCAGCGGGTGGGACTTGATGAAGGCCAGGGTCTCATCGGGGAATTCGATGGAGGTTTTGTAGGCCTCGGCAAGGCCATGTTTTGCACAGCAGCCGGGCCTAAAAGGAGAACAGCGTCCTCTAACTGCTCGCCTCTCCCTCGCCTCCCCCACAGTGAGGGTAGGGAGCACTTTCCGGGAGAAGCGGACAAGAGAGGCGGGGTCCGCAGGACCGGGTGGGAGGTGTGATGCTACCGCCCTGCCTCCAGCGGGCTGTCCCCGTTCCAGGCACGGGCTGGGGACAGCTCACAGGGGGCCATAGAGGGGCCGTCCTGGGGAGGGAAGCCCCGCTGCTCTCTGAGGATGGACGTGTGGACGGATGCCTGGATAGATGGATGGATGGATGCTTCCCATGGCCACAGAATTTTATTCCAAGTGAAATCCGTCTCGACTTTTTCCTTTACCTTGGCTTTGGTACTTTGTCTTCAGGGACTGCTGTCCAAACAGAATCTGGAGTTTTCTGTTCTTTAAACCGCCCTTTGAATACTTTCTCGATGTCATCCATGCTAAATGCACAGACCGCAGAACCGGGGATGCTGTAAAAGAAGCAAGCCTGTCGGGAAGAGGCTGGGGACCAGGGGCCCGTGCCTGTTCCAACACAGCAAGCTCAGAGCAGCTTTCAAAGCCCCAGGTGCCTGTTCTCACCTGTTGAGCTGTGTGGTAAACACCCCGACCACGGTGGGGACACCGTTGATTTGTATGATGTCTGTGATAGATTGCAGAACATCAAAGTAGAAGAACGAATCTCCAGGCACAGAACAGTTAAGCCGAGCCTTCAGAAACGAAGTCCAGTGTTTGTCCAGGACCCGCTGGGAGCCACCCATGTCATTTTTACATATGCGGGCCACTCGGGAATAGACAGCCTGCCCAGGGACAAAAGTGAAGCGAGGGGGTTATGAGCACGGGCGAGGATCAGAAACAAAAAGCAGTTATTTATCAGAGGGACCAAAACCTGCTAACGGTGCCTGGTACAAAAGAATCTACCAGCTTCTCCTTAGGGGTCTATACAGTAAGAACGTAAACTACATTTACCTTCGAGAATAAAAGGGCAACTTCCTATTCTGCCAAACACGCACCCCGAGACATGAGCTATCTAACCGCAGTGCTGAATGGAAACCATTCCCTCACTCGCTCTCTGACTTTGCTTCCCATGTTGTTAATGAAATGTGCTGGCTGCATCCTGGGCATAAAGTGGTTGCAAGGCTTTAAGATCACACAGGGTTTTTCCCGAAATATTCTAACTGGGGCAGGAGGCCCTCCTTTCCAACTGCCTTTTGACACTGCAAAACCAGGTTATCAGTAGATTTCTAAAGAGGAAAAGATGCCTCCATAGCTCAAGGGTACCTGTAGAAAATCCTCTATGTGACAGAAAAAAAAATGAGAAAGTCGCTCAAGGCCCAAGACTGCTGTTTCTACTCTGACCACTGTTCAGGTGTTTTCCAGCAATTATTCCCACGGTAAGCACCCCAGCTCTGCACTTGGCCTCCCGTGCACCAAGCTGAGTGCTAGAAAGCAGGTCAGGAGAGGGTCCATCACGCTGCCAAAGTGGTCCCAAGGCTACACGGTGGAAGTTCACAATTCCTGCAGATACTTGCCTTGCCTAAATTGTTATGTTCTACAGCGATTTCTCGAAAGAAGAAATAGACGTAGTTTCCATACTCTATGCCATGAAGAAAATGTGGCTCTGAAAGAAAGATCGGAAACAAACTAGTTCCTAAAGGATAATGCAATTAGCATAATAAGACCCTGACTGCAAGCTGTGATGGACAGATATGACGCAGTTACATTCAGGGGAGAGGTTTTGAGGAGTCCCGGGCATGGGTGTGTTCAAGCTTCAGGGAGCTCAGCTTCTTTAAAGTCAGCTAGTGGACTGGAAAAAGGTCTACAGGGAGCTGAACTACAGCGAAGGTCTTTGTTTCAACAGATTTATTCATTAACCTATTTAACTAGGGAGGAAAAATTCTTATACTGAGAGTAAAAAAAAATTCCTGATTTCTAGAATCTAAAGAAAAATAACGGCTGTGTGCAGATATGGACTAATGCGTTCTCACAGTTAGCTCTCTACGGTAGGCAGATGAAAGCAGACAAGTAGTTGTACTTGCATTTAGAGTTAGACAAATTGGTAGACAAAGATCTGTCTCTAGGTTTGTGTGGGCGCGTGTGTGGGTATGAGTGTGTGTGTGCACGTGTATCTCAGATCACCCTGGATAACTGTCCAGATGAACTTACTCTCCTGAGAGTCCACCTCATCTCCTCTTTCCCCAGCAAGGCTCCCAATCACAACCACAGCGATGTCTGCTTGCTTGTAGGCACACAAAAAAGTCACGCACACACAACTTCCTCATGGCCTGGACTGTTCCCCCCAGGGGCCCCAGGACACCCCTCTTCCGAGGTACCTTTTATCCACTTGGAATCATATCTGATTGTACGAAGGGCAGATCCATCACCCATGCTTCGATAAATAACATGATCACTGGACAAGAAGTCAGCCACTGTGGCAGAATACAGCTTCCCATCTAAAACCAAAATTATAATTTGGTAAAATCACCATAATTATCCTGCAGGGTGCTAGCCCATGTAGCGTGCTATGGCCTTTGCGTGGTGTTCACCTGTGTTACTGCGACCCCCGTGGATAACCCAACACCTGGTGCCCAGCCTCAGCCCCTGGCAGGCCAGTCTGTGTTGGGACCTCATTTTCCAGATGAGGGATCTAAACACCCAAAGTTAACCAACTTATTCAGGGTCACCAGCTTAGTTAACAAAACCACTTTTCAGAAGGCTTATCATAGTCACTGAAACCTTCTTGTTTTTAACTTGGTTTTTTAAAAAAATTTGTTCATAGATTTTAGCCTTTGAAATGCCTGCATCAAGATGTCTATCCAACTCATGAGCTTTTCTCCTTCCTTTAAATTCTTTTTGTACCTTCAATGTCATTAATCATTTACATTCATTACACTAAAGGTTCTTACCAGCAAAAAGGGCAACATTGGTTTGTCTGGGATCAAATGGGCATCTTGCCAGGCCATTAATTTCTTCCCCATCATACTCTAAGGTATTCAGCTACAAAAGAAAAATAAATAGCTGATGTCACATCTGTTCAGTGTACCTGTTGGAAGGCAATATTGCTTTATTTGTATTAAAATTCTATTTGAAGAATTCTGTTTTTATTCTTTTATAGCATTAGAGATAAAACAAATTACTGAGTTATAGCAGAAAGAGATTCAACTCTAACAGCATTACCAGGGAAGGAGAAAAAAGCTGGTTGAAAAAGCATAGCATATAAAATATGCTTACCCTATAGTATCTGCACATAGGATTGAATGCATTGGTACCACAAACAAAAACCACCTCATCGTTTCTTGGAACAAATACTTTGATGAAGTTGTGGCATTCGTCCTAAAGAAAGCAACCATTATGTTAATGTTAAACATCCCACATGCTGACATCATGGGATCAAGCCCAGAAAAGACTAAATCTAGCAGGCGCTTTTCCACTGCACTTACTTTATGCTTGCCTTTCATAGCACAGTTCTCCCGATCCTGTTGTTTTGACCGCCATGTCAGCTTCTATATTAACCAAGCAAAGTCAACAGTGAGATTTTAACTGAGAACATTGTGTGGAGGGCTTGGGCATTATTCAAATTCTGGCAGAACGCAATTTAATCTGGAGGCTCTAATTGCTCACCTTGCTTGGTATGACTTCTGTTTTGGGGATTTCATTTAAATTTACTGAATAAACTTGATCCCTTTTGGAAAAAAAAAGGCAGTAAGTCAGATCATGTCAATGTACAAAGATGGTAAGCTGCTTCTTTTTTTATTTTTACAGATCTGCCTTTATCATGTCTTAGAGATCATCTAGATTTTTCTCTGTCTCAAACAAAGTCAACAAAGAGTACTTTTTCATTAGTGAGGTACTTTTATATATCACTGCTGTCAGGAAGGAAAGAAAGCTTTTCTCTCCAGGTAAGGGTCAAGCTGCTACTTGGTATTAACATAGGCATATTTCTCGTATTTGCTTGAACAATTCAAAGTTAAAAAAGAATAAAGATTTTTTTCCCCTGCTGCTTTAGGAGAAAAGAATGGTGTATGATTTCTTGATGGCAGTAATAAAATAGCACTGCTGAAGGCTTTAACTCTGTATTTTGTTCCTAATACACAACACTGACTCTTCTCGGTGAATATTTTTGGCTACTTGCAATTCTCGATCACAATCACATATTAGTTTTTCATGAACTAGACACATTAATGCAAGCATCACAAGAGAAAAGAATTTTAATCTAATAAACCAACGAGAGGAAAATTACCTGCCAGCAATATAAAGTGTGTCTCGAATTTTCGACATCAGCTGAAAGTCCAGCCTGTGCTGCGATTCATTACCTGAAGGGCGTCCTCTAAAAACCGGATATTGCCTTGAATCTGCAAGTAAAAATGGGCTAAACCATCAGTCAGGATTATGGAACTGAAGAATCAATAGACGGCATTGATTAGCTGTATATACTAGTTGTAGAAGGGTTTTAACTAAATTCCTCTCTTAAGGTCTTGAATATAAATGAATAAAAGATGGTGAATGTCAGCAAATGGTCTTTTTTCTTTTCACGGAAAATACATAACCTATCTCTATGGGTTGCTTCTGAAAAGCACCCAATGATATGGTTCTGTTTCCTCCAAACATTTGGAAATGATGACAGGTGAATTAATATGCAAAACATTTCAAAAACATAAAAAATCTCTCTGAAAACGAGCAGGTTTGGAAAAGGAAAACTCAAAGAGCATCCTTCTGAGGAAAGGAGACTGCTGGATGACTTACAGTGGTAGTCCACAGTGTTAAGGGGCTCATCGTCTTCAGGAAAGCTGACTGCTGTCGACTGGGAGACCTGCAGGAGTAGCATGTAGACCCAAAGCAGGAAGAGCCTCATGGTGGGCCAGGACGACGTCACAGCAGCAGCCCAGCCTCACAAATCCCACTCAGCTCCCTGAAACACAGAAGCAGTTTGGAACCATGTCTAAGCTGGGGTGACACTGTTTCCACACCTGCAATCAGTTCTCTTTGCATCCCTCGCTCTTTCCAAAGCTTCCCTGCCACCAGGAACGCTGGCAGGGGTGGACCAGCCATCTCCAAAAACACAGGAGAAAGATGGCAGTGTGCCTGGCATGGGCAAAGCATCTGGCCAGCACACTGACATCACAGGTGAATTTGCCAGAACTTTCGAGGTAACTATGCGTGTCATCACGGGAGAGTCACCAGGACCACAAACAGAGCGGCTGGCTGCTGACTTGGCAAGGAGACGGGCAAAGTTGGGATGAGAATTTTAATTAAACTCCAATCTGCCTCCCTTTCCCCAGTCCTGAACGCCATCCAACACAGCCTGTCACTGTCCCCCAATAAAATGCCCAAGCCTTCTGTAAGCTGTGCGAGACCTGATGGCTCTGTCAGCCCTCGCAGCCTCTTTGCTTAAGGTTTTGCTGGGTTCCCAGCATAACCACGCCTTAGCTCTAAATTCTCAAGCTGAGTGGTTCCAGAAGCTGTGGAAGACCATCCCGGAAACAAGGACACGGTGACCTTGAATCAGGATGAAAGAGAAAGGACAGAAATGCAATGATTTCATGATGACCAATCAAGCAAAGCAGGGAGAGACAGGACAGCACAGCTGACACCCGGTCACTGGGGACATCGCATTTTTACATCAAACCATCTGGCCACGAGCCAGTACCCTAAGCAGGCCTGGCCTCTTAGCTTTATTGAGCTTTAGTGCTATGGGGAGCTTTGGGGACCATCTAGTCCAACCCCCTCAATTTTTCAGAAGAGAAAACTAACAGCTAGATAAATGAAGGGCATGTCATGAATTTCATGGAGCTCATGAGGGTAAGATTAGAATCCAGACTCAATCAGCTGAATCCCCCCTGTCCAGGTTCTTTCTACAAATCAGATGGAGAAAATAAATGACCGGCTTTTTGTCTTTCAAATGTGGGAGGGGGTTGGGTTTATTCATCATTTATTGAAGTGAGGTTTCGCAGATGAGAAATTAAGCATTAAATATGTACAGTTTATTGCACATCAATCCTTGAATAAAGCTAAAAAACAGCATTAAATTGTATAACATTCATAATAAAAAAATTTAAAAGAGCTTTAAACACCATCTACTAATTAAAAAAGGAAATTAAAGCTCTGCTGGCCAATGTGATGGTCATTTTCAGAAAACTGTTAGTGCTTCATTTTCCACCAATACCATCTTTTCCTCAGCCAAAACTGTCACTTCCAGCTACTATACCACACAGTAAAACATTTAGCTTATTGTCAGTCCCATACACCTATGAATTTTCAGGGAAATCATAAAGAATTACTTCAGATTCTGGGGGAAATTCAACCACTCAACCAGGTACTTACCATACTGCTTTGGTCTACTTAAAATCAAACACACAGATGTACATATACCCCTACTAAGCAGGATTTCTCTAACTGAAGTAGAAGTCAAGTACGTGTGAGCTTTAGAATCTTAGTTCTGTACGGAGATAATAATATTGCAATATGATGTTTTCTTAATGGATGACTGATCAATCAGCAAGTTAGCACATGAAAATGCCTTTAGCCTATGACAGCATCGTTTTGTACTCAAGTGGAAAGTTGTGTGGACCTCGAAGTCATCTGGTGTGGTTAGAATTTCACTACCACGGGCTGGTTAACCTGGGAAAGTTCCTTCAACGCTGTTGATCATTAGTTCCCTTATCTGTGGAAGGGGGACAACAGTACTTCTCCTTCTGAAGAAAAGGGACCACAAACTTGGCATGTTGAGGCCTCTGAGAAAAGACAGTCCCTATGTATGACCGGATCGACTTTATAAGTCTGAGCAATTTTGGAAATGAGAGTGCAACAGATGGAGGGGAAAGAAAGGAGAACTAAAAAGAATTAAGATGTGTTATGCGCATGGATCAACTCCCCATGATGAATGTCATCATTACGCACTCCAAACATGTACTAACAAAAATAAAAATTTAAAAAGTCTGGGCAAGGTCTGGGTGAAGATGTCCTAAGATATAAAGGCGATCTGGTTCATTATTTCCCTCACAAATGAAATAGCTTTTTAAAAATAGCAATGGATTACACTTGGAATAAACTTTCGAACTTGCACCGATTTATCGAACCTGGAAAATGATGTTAAAACAATTACTGAAGTATGCACTACTATTCTGACCCAAGAACCAGTCTGATCCGGTGCTAGTCTTTCTGCCACATGCACGCGTTCTCAGCTGTTGTGAGAAGACGCCTTTTCCTGCCTGCCACTTCCTCTCACACAGCATCTCCTCGTCTTGCTTTTCCACAGTGCTTTGCCATTTTTAAAAGACCTTAAAAGGTGAAGCAATGCACAAGGACAGTATGTTGCTCTGAGCGCTAGATTCTGCACCAGTCTCAAACTCCATCCTCTGGATAGAAAGAAGGTCATTAGAGCTGTCTGCTTGGCATCAGAAGAATCAGAACCAGCCATTATAGGAAACATGGAAATAGCTGCATGAAAACGAAAACACAGCTCTTTGGATCTTCCTCTTCCGCGAATGGCTCCCATGGGGGAGGCAGAATCTCCAGGATTCCAGTCCGATCTCTCTCTCCAGAGAGCGGGGAAGGCCAGCGCTCATCCGCAAGCCTGGGTCTCAGCAGCAGGCTGGACTCAGTGCTGACTCACTGGCGAGCTCTGAGCTGCCGCCCAAGCTATCATTTCCCGTAACTCACGCGTCTGACACTGCAAAAAGTACTTCTCCCCGCACCCCGCCCCGCCAACCTAATCCTCCAGAAATAAAGCCCCACCACTAATTTCTTCCTGTCCCCACCTAAAGCTTTATTGCAAAAAAAATACTCACTGATTTGCCATAGAAGTTATAAATGGAAGCATTTTATGTTATACACACATCAAAGTGAGGCCGAGCAGGAGCAGGGAGAACCTGGAAATGCTGGAGGGAAACGTTTTCAGCAGGGAAATTATTTGCACACGAAGCTCTTGGGCTACAAAGCGCCCACTTTAAGGAAAACCCTCAAAATTCCAGAGACCAGGAGACTAGCGCTGCTGAATGAGGGCAAAATGTTGGAAATGCACATGGACTTCGAAGTTAGAACAATGTGAACTCAAACTTTCTTGTGCCGTATAACTCGAGGCTCTGAACCTTGTGATGACTCAGTTTCCCCACAAGTGCAGAATGGGAATAGTTGTCCTTATGAACTCAACATCTTTTTAGTATTAAATGAGATAAACTATATACAGCCTCTCACACAGAAATCTGCTTGCTGGAAATCTCTAGTAAATTTTAGTAAACTGACTAAATAGTACTATGACTCTTAATGTTAGGTCTCTCTGGCACTGGGCAATGAGAAATTTTTAAGTAGCAATTTTCACTCTTTCTTCTGGGACAATGGTTTGAGAAGCTGTGCGCAAATGTTATCATAAGGATGACAAGGGCTTTTCTAGTGGACAAGGTACAGCTCTTTCCCCAAAAAGCAGGGGAATCACTTTTGCCACGCGCAAGCTTATAGTCAAGAGCACTGCGCTCCGAGGTGAGTCCTTTCAGTGAGAGCAGGTATTCCTGGTAAGTGCATTTTTCCTTTCTTTCTTTTTTTGGTATTTCATTCTTCTATACATTCCTGCTGTTAAACTTTGAACAGAATGAGGGAAGTTCTTGAAAGGAGTTCAAAGGCTTGAGGGCCAGGATCCTTGGGAGACAGGAGGTGAAAGAGGTTGAGCTCCATACTCAGCCCTGGGTTGCACCTTATGGATGTGATAGTACCTAAGGTCTGTGCACAAGAGTGCAGCTATAATGAAAAGCTGTGACTGAGACAGCAGTCTCGCGCTTAGGGCCCATCAAGGGGCACTACTAGTAAATATGCAGAGAGTCACTTGGACCTCGGGAAGGCTACAGGCTATGAGAGAAGAAAAACAGGAGGTGACCAAGCCTTACAGAATGCAAGCTTGATCTCCATCAGGCTAAGTTCCACACGGACGGAGGTCATCTTTACCTATTCTAGCTGCCTGTCAAAAGAGATAAGGTGAAACATGTCAAGACAAAGACAGCATCACCCAGATAAAAACTTTTAAGTGCAATGCGCAACATCCAGCCAGCAAATACTAAGCATTCCAGCACTAAGGGAAAGGGAAAACAAACAACAGAACCGGGCCAGAGGTAACCAAGAGTAGGTCAGGAGTAACCAAAATAGTAGTTATCAGAAATGTTTTAAAAATAACTGTTTTTATCTTTAAAAAAAAAGACAAGATGGAAGATTTTACTAGTGAGCTGGAATCCATCAAAAAGAATGAAACAGAAATTCTACAACTAAAGATATAATAACTAAAACTTCCTGACAAATGTATTTAGCAACAGGTTGGTCTTCATTGAAAAGACGAGTATATGAGAAAACAGGCAAACTGAAGTTATTACAGAGAAATATGGACAGCTAAAAGATGGGAAAAAAAGAAACCGGAAAGCAAGATATCTATACCTATATCCCTATCTATCTATCAATCTATTCCTCTGTCCATCTGGATATACAGTGGTACCTTGGTGCACGAACTTAATTCTACTCATGATTCTGTTCACAGAATTAATTTCCTAATTCTGGGTGCAACTGAGTTTCAAGTATATGTTATGCAACCAGAATCCTGGAATGAATTCCGGGACTAGAATTGTAGAAAGAATTAAGTTCATGAAGCAAGGTACCACTGTAGATAGACAGATAGGCAGAATCTCTGAAAAGACCTAACGTTACAGTCCGTAACACTGAAGACGGAAAAATGGGCACAAGCAACATTTGAGAAGATAAAGGTGGCATCCTTTTTCAGAACTGACCAAAAATCACAGCCACATATTCACGAAACTCCAAGGAGTTCTAAATACTAAGAAAATGACACTTGGACCTCGTGATTAGCATGCTGAAAACAAAGACAAATTTAAAAGATGTTAAACTCTAAAAGGTATACTGCCTTCAAAAGAGGAAGAATACTCCTGATAGCTGACTTAATAGAAACTATGGAAGACACCAGACCAGAGAATAAGGTTTGCAACATGTTGAGAAAAAAAAAATAATAAATGTCCAGTCTAGAATTCTGTAACCAGTGAAAATAATTTTTAAAAATAAAAAAATAAATTAAAAACTTTAGACAAATAAAAATGTAAGAGATTTATTGTCAGCACATACAAACTAAAACAGGAGGTGCTTAGGGCAGGGAATTTACATGGGAATTTAATTCAAGCTGCTTTTATGGCTATGGTATAATTGCCAAATTTGACATTAACGATGCCCAGATAAATACGTAGCCACACAGTTTCTGGCCCTCTGAAGGCCATATTAGATTAGAGAAAATGAGAACGCGGCATTGGAAGAGACTGATTTCATCTCCAGCTCCAAGAACCTGGGGACAGCCGGCTGCTGACACATCTCTCCCCCCACTTTCTTGTGAAGATGACACTTCGCAGGGAGGACCTGTTTAGACCCTCACATTCCACCCACCTCTAATCTCGGTGTGGACCGGTTCCTTCTAGCTTCCCGATGGCTCTTTCAGCCCCTGGGCCTCCACCATCTTACAATAAAATCTTCGCTAACTTGAGGCTCTCCTCCTCTATCTGATAACTTCCCGGCCACTTTCTCCAGCTCACTCAAAAACTCTAGCAGCACAAACCACGATTAACTTCGGTATTTCACTTCCAAAATCCTAATCAAATTCTTCTTTTAATAGCAGAGTAGAGTCACTTGTAGGAAAATGGATGCACCTTAAATCCATAATGTTAAGTGAAGTAAATCAGACATACAAACTTAAATATCTTGGGGCTTCTCTTACATGAGAAATTCGAAGTACGAATACATTGACACATTCATGATGGGGCTGTAATCGTGTGTCTCGCTGCCGAGTGGCTCTGAACCACTGGCAGTAATGCATGCAGGAATGTACTAAAGAGAAAACTAAAAGAAACAGGAAAGGGGGAGATAGATCTTTTGCAAATAGGAAGGAGACTAAGAGATGCCGGGAAGCGGAGAGGGAGAGAGGGAAGGAAAGGGGACATAAAAAGAATTTGTCACATACTTGCATCAATGACCCACAGTGATCTTATGCATTATCTACTGAAAACGCACTAATAAAAATATTCATTAAAAATCGTAATAAAGGCAGGCACCGATCCTAATCTCCTGTCACCCCAGCTTGTCTGACCACTTTCTCCATGACTGTGAGCCCTTTTCGTCAGACCTTCGGCCCATTAACTCTCCTTTCTTCTTTCCCCAAACTCTTTCCTTTTCTTCAATCCGGACATTTCCTCTTCCATTTGAGATAAACAGCCAATGCATACATTTGCCTATGCTTCAGACTGTCATCCTCCACCAGCGCGTCAGACTTCCCTTGCAAAAGTTCTCATCTGGGCCATTCCTCCTCTGCCCCTGCCTAGCACACTGAGCGCTAGTGAGGATGACTGCTCTCCAAGGCCACCTTAGCTCCCTTCTCATCACTGAGGCACAAGACCCGAACCCCTGCAATTGAAAGAAGGAAAGGTTTGTTTTGGCTTACAGTTTGTAGAGGTTTCAGACCACAGTGGGATGGTTGAGAAGCAGTGGTGGGATGCCCGAGGAGAAAGAGCTCATGGCCAGGCAGACAGCAAGCAGCGAGTGAGATCAAGGGAGGAAGGAGGGAGATGGACCCTTCCTGGCCACACCCCCAGTGACCACCTCCTCCAACCAGGCTTTGCCTCCCAAATCACACTGAGCCGTCAGCTCATAGGGGACTGATAAGTATCTCGCCTTCATGATCTAAGCACCTCCCAAAAGCCCTGCCTGTGATCCCATGAAGCTTTGAAGGAATTCTGAATATAAACCACAACAGAGGCAATTTGGTAGTAATAGTAACAGGATTCTTGCTCACCCACTACAAACAGTGCCATGAAACTCCACGGAGATCCTATGTTTCCCTACTAAATCAGCTCATTCTGCAGTAAGTTCAAGCCTTTCTGACTTTCTTTGAGGGCCTGATCAGCTTTGTCTCCACACTGGACACCACACAAGTGTCCCTCCTCCCATGCAAGTCCTGCTCCCGGAAAATAAGAGCGTTCAGAAAGAGTTAAGGATTTATGAAGGCCAATCAGAAGTAAGTAGAAACAGTAGTATCATTTACTTTATTTCTATATTTTATAATGTGACTCAAGCTAATGATTTTTTGAACTTTTTTTATTTTTCTGTAATATGCACCCTGATATTTAAAGTGAGAGTCATGTGGTTTCCTTTTGTTTCTTAATTGTTTATCTGCGAGCTAAGCAATTCTTAAGATTATTTGTGATCTGGATATATATGCATGCACACACACACATATATCAGCTGTTAAAAAATATGAACTGTTTAACATATGCAAATCAATAAATGTAATACACCATATCAACAGAGCAAAGAACTAAAATCACATGGTCATCTCAATAGATGCAGAAAAAGCATTTGTCAAAGTCCAACACACATTCAGGATTAAAAACCCTATAGAAAATGGGAAGATATGGCTTTTATCTCAATCTGATAAAAGCTATCTATCACAAACCAACAGCCAACATCATACTAAATGATCAAAAACTAAAAGCTTTCACTCTAGAATCAGGAACAAGACAAGGTTGTGCACTATCACCACTCCTATTCAATATAGTTCTTGAAACACTGTTCAGAGCAATTAGACATGAGAAAGAAATAAAGGGAATAATAATAGGAAAGGACAAAGTTAAAATATCATTATTTACAGATGACATGATACTCTACTTAGAAGACCCTAAAAATTCCACTGAAAGACTTCCAGATTTCATAACCAGATAAAGTAGAGTAGCTGGATACAAAGTCATCACTCAAAAATCAATAGCATTCCTGTACATAAATAATGAACTCATTGAGAGAGAAATTAGGGAAACAACCTTCTCCAAAAAAGCATCAAAAAAAAAAAAAAAAAAAAAAAAAAAAAAAAAAAAAAAAAAAAAAAAAAAAAAAAAAAAAAAAAAAAAAAAAAAAAAAAAAAAAAAAAAAAAAAAAAAAAAAAAAAAAAAAAAAAAAAAAAAAAAAAAAAAAAAAAGAAAGAAAAGAAAAGAAAGAAAGAAAGAGAGAGAGAGAGAGAAATACTTAGGAATCAGTCTAACTAAGGAAGTAAAAGGTCTTTATTTTGAAAACTACAAGAGCCAGGCATGGTGGCGCATTGCCTTTAATCCCAGCACTCGGGAGGCTGAGGTAGGCGGAGCGTTGTGAGTTCGAGGCTGGCTTGGGCTACAGTTCGAGCGCAAGGCCTGCCTGAACTACATAGTGCGACCCTGCCTCAAAAAAACCAGGGCCGGGAGTTTGGCTCAGCAGCTTAAGCGCCTGTCTGGCAGGTGTGAGCCTGTGAGTTCGATCCCCGGTGCTGCAAAAAAAATAAACAAATAAAAAAAATAAATAAATAAAAATAAAAATAGGGCTGGGAGTTTGGCTCAGTAGCTTAAGCACCTGCCGGGAAGGCGTAAAGTTGTGAGTTTGAGCCCTGGTACCACAAAAACAAAACAAAACAAAAAAGACAAAAAAGAAAGAAAACTACATTACTTTGAAAAAGAAGATCAAAGAGGATATCAGCAAATGGAAAGATATTCCTTGATCTTAGGTAGGAACAAGCAACATAATGAAAATCTCCTATACCTAAAATTGTTATATAGATTTAATGTAATCCCAATCAAAATACCATTAGCATACCTCACAGAACTAGAGAAAACAGTCCTAAAGTTCACGTGGAACCAGAAGAGACCTAGAGTAGCAAAACCAATTCTGGGTAACAAAGGCAAGACAGAGTACATCACAATCACTTATTTTAAATTACACTACAGAACTACTGTGATAAGAACAGTATGGTATTGGTAAAAGAAAACAGACCTGAAGATCAATGAAACAGACTAGAAGATGCAAAAGTTATTCCAAACACACTCAGCCACCTTAACTTTGACAAAGTGGCTGAATATGTTCACTGGAAGAAGAATAGCCTCTTTAATAAATGGTGCTGGGAAAGCTGGCTTTCCACATGCCAAAGACTAAAACCAGCCCCATGTCTATCACCATACACTAAACTAAACTAAAAATGGATCAAAAATCGAAATATTAAAACAGAAGCACAAAATATGGTGGAAGACAGAGTAGGTAGAACTCTGGAAGACATTGGTGTTGCCAAAGCCTTTATAAACAAAACCCCAATTGCACAGCAATTATCACAAAGAATTGGGATCTCATCTTACTAAAAACCTTTTGCACAGCAAAAAAAAAAAAAAATCACCAACACAAAAAAAAGATAACTTACAGAGTAGCAAAAATTTATTCCAGTTCTTCTTCAGACATATAACTAATATCTAGAATATTTAAAGAACTGAAAAAATCAGACTCTCCAAATTCAAAGACCCAATCCAAAAATGGGCATCTGATATTAGACATTTCTCAGAAGAAATACAAACAGCAAATAAATATATGAAGAAATGTTCAACATCACTGATCATTTGAGAAATGCAAATAAAAACTACACTGAGATTCCATGTCACTCCAGAAAGAATGGCTACTATCAAAAAATCACCCAATAACAAATGTCGGCAGGGCTGTGGGGAAAAAAGAAAACTTCTTCACTGTTAGTGGGAGTACAGACTGGAGCAACCACTGTGGAAATCCCTAAAATTTGTGATTAACAGTCCCATCTGACCCAGGTATTCCCCTTCTGGGTATCTACCCAGAAGAACTAAAAGCATCATACTACGATATATGCGCACTCATGATTTGTAACAGCTAAATCTTGGAAACAACCCAAATCACCCACTGAATCATCAACCAATGAATGGATAAAAAAGGTGTATGTGTGTTTTTTTATATTATGGGTATTACTCAACCATAAAGGAAGATAAAATTGAGACATTTATAATTAAATGGATGGACCTTGAGACCATAATCATAAGTGAAATAAATCGGACACACGTGTAAATATCATATTATCTCTCTGGTGTGTGGAACTGAAAATGTCAATAAGATCATAAATGTAGCAGATATTGTGAACAGAACGAAATTGCTCAAAACGGAAAGAGAACTAGGGAGGGAGGAGGGGAAAGGAAGGAAGGAAAAGAAAAAAATGAGGAAAGAAAGAAAAAATAAAAACTGAGCTTTGTGAAGGGGGAGGGGAAGAGGCTTGAAAAGAAGAAATGGAAATGGAAAAAAAAAGAGGAAACAAGATATAGCATGTACAGATACAAATTCCCTATAATGAATGTGGTTGTTCTGTGTACTGAAATTGTACCAATAAACAATTTAAAAAAATATATGAGCTGTTAAAACGGAATGCAAGTTTTTCAAAAACTCAAGCCTAAATACAATATTTGGCTTACTGTTCTACAACTCTTGCTCATTTTTTTCAGACTAAATCATAAACAATAAACAGGACATACACGTTAAAAAAAAATGAAGAAAGTAAGAGCAATGAGACAAGAGCTTCTTCCAATTCTCCTTTTTCCTACTGCAAAATACAACAACTCTTCCCAACATTCTTTTTAATGTTCTCATGAATAGGAAGGCAATAATATTGTTTCTCTCTTGCTGGGATAGTAAGTAAGCGTTAGTCAACTGAATCCTGTCCACTAGCATTTAAGTTTGTCCATGCCTCTGTCATCCCCAAAACAGGAAAAAAGCCCCTATGAGCCCAATCCCCCAGCCACAATGGATCCCTTTCCTTCCATCCACAGACACTTAAGAGTCCCACGATGATCATTTCTTTTCCTCTTACTCCTCTGCTTCCTGCATTCTAGCTCTTCTCTAAACGATGGCTCTCTGGGCACCTGAGAGCAGTGGACATTTCCCAGATTTCTCTCTGGCAGGAAACACAAGTAACTGATCACAGATTTTAAAACACTTCTTTTCTTTGCTTTCCTTTATACCTTTAGTCTCAACTCTGGATCTGTCTTGCTTGGGCCTCATTCATTTTCTAGAGGCAACAAGAATTACATGCTAAGAGCCAGGGATGTCGGCACACACCTGTGATTCCAGCACTCTAGGAGACTAAGGCCAGAGAATCTCAAGTTTGGTCCCAGCCTGGGCAATTTACCAAGTTAGTAAGACCCTGTCTCAAAATAACAAAACAAAAAGGAGCAAGGGATGTAGGTCAGTGCAAAGGCCCTGGGTCAATCGCTGGTATCAACCCAATCCAACTCAACCTAATCCAACAAATCTCAGAATATAGATCTGGTCATGTCATTGCATAGTTCTCCAAGGACTCTCTATTGCTCTTAATATAAATCCCTGATCTTCTGAAAGTGGCCCTGAAGGCCTTCCGTGTTCCGAGGCGTGTCTCCCTCTCCCATCCACCCTGAGTCTCTCTCCCTCCGATTCATATTTCTATCACCCTGGCTCCATTTTTGGCCCTGAGATATTTCATGCCACTAAGTCTTGCTCCTGCCCCTGGAAGGCCCTTCTCAACCTCCTCCACAGCCTGATTGATAATCTAAGTTGGCAGGGCCCAGGGAGCCTTCTTCTCAGTCTTTTTAATGAAGTGTGTACCATAGTTGTCAATGAATGAGACACTGTAAATGGACGGTGAGTGAAGGAACAAACCAAGGAACTGGTCGTGGATCCCGAATCCCACCATCCCGCAGCGTCTCTCAGGGCAGGACTAGCATTTCAGACTCCTAACTGAGATGTATACATAAAACTACTAAACCAGTAACAGAGGGCAGGATCCCCGGAACATGGGCTCCCTGGTTCCTATTCCCAGATAGCACTGTGTATTCATCAAGAATACTCTGGACTAGAGGTAGAAGAGAGTGGCTCTAGAGCAGAATCATATAGATGCATCTGCTCTGCAGTCTATGAAATTCCAGGGGGCACTCTCCACACTGCAGTGGCACGAAGTAGAGATCTACTGCCCAACACCTCCACGCGACCCAAGGAGAAGGAGCAGTGGGTGAAGGGAGATTGAAAGAGACCAAAGAGAAGCAAGTCCATTGCAATTCCTTGGTGTCTACATGACACACAGGGTTGTAACTGAAGGTCCATTACGAAAGAGAGGTCTGGGCTTACAGAGAAATTGCCAGTCTGGATTCCAAGTAGTGTACTCTGTGTAAGACTTTGGATTTCAATCTGTGGTCAGTATCAGTATTTCATCAGAGTCACACGACAAGCATGAGACAGCATAATCTTTAGAATACTGGAGGGTAGTATGTATGAGCCTTGAGGAAAGGTGGCCTGCCCCTTCCTCTTTCCCCCTCCTTCTCTCCTTCCCCCTTTCTCTCCCTCCCTTCCTGTGCCGAGGATGAACCCAGGGCCTCACGTAGGCTAGGCAAGCACTGAGCCGCCAGTGGGCTGCATCCTCAACCCCAAGGCCTTGCTTCACCCTTCACCTTCCACTGACAGTGAGAAGCTGGGCTACAAAGCACCCCTAGGTGCCAACAGGTTCCAGACAAGCCTGAAGAAGAACTGGGACAGGGTCCTCTGGGAAATTCTGAACAGGGTGGGCAGCTGCTTGGAGCTGGCTCACCAAGTGACCCTTGACTGATGGGGTGACCCCAACTAGAGAAACCTCTACTGCAATTCCCCATCCCCACCCTATCCTTTCCTACACACGGGCTTGGAATGAACGAACACCTCCTCCTCCCTTCCCTGGCCAGAAGGAGGGGGATGAAGGGCCCCTTGACTCTGAGACCCTTCATCCTTCTGAGAACTTGGGTGCCCAGGTGAGAGGAAGAGTCTACCAGCCCTGCTATGTAAAGGACACTTGATAATCAATCATCTACAGCTTTGCCCCATGACACAGGGAGGAAATGACAAAGCAGGTCTCTGACTCACCTTCCTGCAGGCACATCAGAATCTGGGAGGCTCAGCACCCCGGGGGCAGGGAAGGGGCTCTGGGAGGACTGGAGACTCAGCACCTCAGGGCCGAATCAGGGACCCTTCTCCCACTGACACCAGGAGATCAGGGTTCACAGGTTTGGCTCACCCAGCTAAGGGGCTTGGCCTGAGTTCTTCAATATATTTAATAAATAAATACGGGAGGAAATACTCTAAAAGTGTAGGGACATTTTTGTCCTCAAGGAGTCCACGATCTCCTGAGGGCTAGAGAAAAGGTTCCTGGCCACTCCACCTTCTAGGCCAAGTATCGTTCCGGTGTAACCCTCAGAGCTCCCCGGAGGCTCTTCCCCTCCACACACAAGCGTCCCTGCAGCCCTTCCCGGACCCGGGAGCAGATCTATCACCTCCTCACCCGGCCAGGCTTCCCTGATGAGAAAACCAAGCCCACTGTTTCTATTTCCTTACTATGCATTATATTTGGAATGCAGCTTCTCATGCTCCTCTGAGTATGCCGACCCTCAGATGTGGTTCTTCTGGTTCACCCCAGCCCTCTGGTGTTTCACTGACATTACACCTACCTTCTTCATGACCACTAACTATCTCAATTCAAGCCACGTGTGTCCCGAATAGATCAGTCCTCAGCTCCATATCCAACTGCCCGACTCTCTCTGCCAGATGCAATTTAAATTTGACAGGCCTGAAACTGAACTGAAAATACTTTGCCTCAGCTTCTTCTCCTGCCAACTTCCCGACAGAGCACAAGCCCATAGCTGAGTATCTGGGTTAGAATCCAGACAATACCACTTGACTGGCCATGTGACCTTGGACATGTTACTTAGCCTCTCAAAGTCTCGAGTTTTTTTGCCTAAAATTAGGATGACAGCATTAACATTATTACAACAATTCAATCTGATCAGGCATGCAAACCATGTAGCCAAATCCCTTATGCCTGCTAAGATTCCAGTAACTATAAACATTATTGTTATTGGTAGTGGTATTTTTAAAGTCCTATTTAGTCCCTTGAGTCTGATATTCGGGAGTCGTCTTCGATGGCTCTATCTCCAGCATCCTCTCTTTGGGTGCATCAGATTCTACCCCCGTCCTACTATTCTACTCTTTATTGTTCTAGAATCCACTTTTAACTGATTTCTGCTCTCTTAGACTTGTAGTTCATTTTCCACAAAGACAACAGAATCTTTCCAAAGCATAAACAGTGTCACATTACTTTACTTGAATGGCTCCCAGAGGCCTGTATGTAAAGTCTAAATTCATTTCCGAGCTTTACAATCTGATGCTTGGCAGCTCTGGTCTCACCGACTGATTCTCCCTCACCTTGACCCCAAAGTATTGTCTCCCACATGCATTACCCTTCCCATCCTGGAGCTGTCTCCCCATCTGCAGAACTCTGCCCCAGCCTTCTCCCTTTTGCCTTCTTTCCAGACTCCAAATCCCTCTCCACCAGCCACATGGAGTCCCTTTAGGGAACTAATCATGCTACAACACCATGGAAACAGTGCTATTGCAGAACACACTATTTTGTAGAAATGTTACTTATGCTTTTATTTTTCCTATTAGAAGTGCAAATAATATTTAATCAATAGTTGTTTGCACCCAGTCTCACTGAGAGACGGGGCTGCTGGAGGTTAGGCTGGTCTCTTTATCCTCTGCACTAGGCACCTAGGAGGCTGTCAGCAAAAATTGAAAGGACGGAGGCAAAAACAAATCCATGCGAAAGGGGTGGCGTGTGCGCCCCATCAGCAAGGCCCCTAGTCTGGTCGGCCGTCGGGCTCCTGTGGTTTTAGCACACGATCTGCACAGAGGCCCAGGCCACGAGTTTTGGTTCCGGATGTCGGGCTGCAGATGCTTCCTTCTCACCCACTCATCACCACGCTGCTGTTTGGTCCAGGAAGAACGTGCAATACAACACGAGCCTGAATGAGCTCAGTCGCTCTCTCCCCAGCTGAATTTTCCACTCATTTTGCAACTTTCCCAGGACAAAGGGGAAGAAAGCAGAGCTGCTCCCGGGAGTAGAGAAGAGGGTGCGTGGGTCTGGCAGAGAACAAGTCTATTTGATTCCTCAAGATCCAGTCAACGAATGCAGCCTAACAGCTGGCTTATGCCCGAGACTCTGCAGAGGGAAAGGCTTTTCTTTGGTGCATGGCCTCTTTTTCCCTGTTATAAATTGTGCTAAAGCATAACTTAAGCCTGAAATCAGCATGCAAACATTTATAAGGTCTTTTATTTTAGGGCTTGAGTCTGAAAGAGAGGTGGCAGTAGATACTGAGGAAGGAAGAGAGGGCAGGTGATGATGTATGGAAGCCTGTTGTGCTCATTATTAATACCTGCTTTTGAAATCAATGTCTTCCTGAGAGTTGGGTTAACGTTGCTTATTGTCATTGTATTTGATGTGTATGAGAAAGCTGGACCCTTACATTTTGTGAAAATTAAAGCAGCTCTTGGGAAAGTTTTTGCTGTGATCTGGATTTCCTTAAAGCAAACGCACACTGAAGTCTGAATCGGTAATGCTTCTGGACACATATTAATAATTCAGAGAGGAACTGAACCTAAAAAGGATTAGGCAGGAAGGGATGGGACACAGGATCTAACCTGTCTTTGCCAAATTATAGCACATCTGAGCAAGGATCACAGAGTTTTGACCTCTGGTCAAACTCCTGGCTCTGTAGGGGGAGCGCCATTCCAGTAAGGACTTGCCCTGGAGGGTCTTTCTGATTGCCCTAACTCAATCAGATAACACGGCACTTTTAAAGCTCAGTCGTTCTAGAAACAATCTTACTCATATTTTTTTGTAGTACTAAAGACTGAATCCAGGGCCTTAGACTGAAATACATAGACCTCTAGTCCTTGTTGGTTTTTTTATTTTGAGACAAGGTCTTATTAAATTGTCCTGGCTTCCCTCGAACTTGTGATCCTCCTGCCTCAGCCTTCCAGAGAGAAGTAACAGTTCTCATTTCAAGAGAAATGAGCCAAAGAAAGGAATGAGAGGATAAGTCTCTAAGCAGAAGATATCTGCTGTCCAGGAAGGTGACAAAATAAATCAGCTTCTTGAGAGATCCAGAGGAGACCTAGCTTTGGAAAAACAGGAAGTACAGGAACTTTTTACAACTGAAAAAAGCACAGCAGATTGTTGGGGCAGAAATGAGCCATGGCGCCACCTTTCTTCGGGGAGGACTGAAGGTTCTTCAAGGATCACTCACGTGGAGAGAGATGAGAAGAAGCCTCTTCCTTTGTTTTCTCCTCGAGGGACGTGGTCCCAGGCAGGGCCCGGCTGCTCCAGGACAAGGAGCTATCCAGGCAAAAGAGGGGCTCGAGGCTCCCAGGGCCGACCCGGATGCCAGCGGATCCCGCCTGCCTTTGGAACACCGACTTCTTCCACCAGATGACCTGCTGGGGCTGCCATATGGCCTGCCTGTGACATTCTGCTCAGGATAATGGGGCCTGGGTCTGTGCCTGCTTCTGCTCTCTGGGCCAGCATGACAGAAGAAGTGCACGTTTGTTCTGATCCCGCTGTTGCAGCCACTCTGCAGCTGTTATTTTCAATGTCGCCATGGTGCCTTTGTGGGCTTTCAGAGACCACAACCAAGACCCAGGCAGGGAAGAACCAAGGCGGGGCTATGGCTACTCTTCCTGTGGGACTGCAGTGGAGAATAAGCAGATAAATGAAGGGCCTTATGCTCCAAGACTGGTGAAGCCAGCGTGCACCCCAGATGTCACAACCGAGCCCGGTGATGGATGGCTGCCCTCGCTGCCAACAGCAGCGGGTCTTCACTCTATTTTAAGGACCCTGCCTCTTCCCCCTGGATGTTCTGCAAATCACCTTCCAGAGGTTCTCGGGAGATGCCACACTGTAAAGCAGTTGCTGCAAAGTTTGCAGAAGGGTTAAAACTCTTAAGGACCCAGAAAAAGGAAAGTAGCTTTGTTTTGTTCTTTTGAAAAACAACATATATTTTTTTTAAAGGACAAGAATTTCTGGTCCAAGTCCTCTGGTTCTCAGTTGCCAAAATTATGGCCTTTGCATCTACCTTCTGTATTGGCAAATAGGGTAACAGTTGCTTGTCCGCAACAGAAGAGGACTAATTGTTCAGAAGAATCTCAAGCATGACCATAATTAGTATTTCACAAGGCAGTTCTGACTTGCTTTTAAAAATGCGTTTCCTGGGTGAAGGGGACAGCGGGCTCTGTACTAGTATTTCGACTGCCTGTGAGTTTATAATTATTGCAGAATAATTGTTTTTTAAAAATGGACTTTGTTCTCTGGATGGAAATGAAGTCCACGGTGAGACAGGCTCAGCCCAGGAGTTCTAGGCTAAAAATGAGTGAGGGTCAGGTGGACTTTCCGACCCACAAAGCTCCAGGAAGGCCCATGAGGGATCACATCACGGCAACTATGATTCATCAGCAGCCTCTTCCCTGGGCTTTGGATCTGTAGACAATGGGCTTTTGATTTGACTGAATCCACAGAGGCAAAATAAGACACCAGGTTAACCTGCACATGCCCTGAGAATCTCAGCTGCTAATTTTACTAAATCAACAGAACACAAAGAGGGTGTGAATGAAGCTTAGACATAGACTCTGGGGTTAGACCGCCTGGGTAGGAGTCCCAGCCTTGCCCCAAACCAGCCATCAATCCTTGGACAAGCCAGTTAACCTCTGTCTTAGTCACTTTCTCATCAGTGGCATACAATACCCGACTCCCACAATTTAAAGGAGAAAAGGTTGGCACTTGGCTCAGTTTACAGAGGTTTCAGTCGGCAGTTGCTGGCTCCAAGGCAGGGCAGCCTGGGCGAGGAAAGGATGCTCATGGTGTGGTGGTCAGGAATCAAGAGAGAGATCAAGGGGGAGGGAGGGAGATAGACCCTTCCACGCCACACCCACAGGGACCTGCTTCTTCCACTCTGACCCGTCTGCTAGCAGCCAGCAGCTACCTTGTGCCATAATCTAAGCACCTTTTAAAAGTCCCACTTTGAGCTCATGAGGCTTTGGGTGGGTGGGTGGGGACATCGAATTATAAATCATAACATTCTACCCATGGCTTAGGCACACCTTTTTATGGAAAATGCATTTAGTCCACCTCTAAGAGTTGCCAGCATTCTAACAGTTTTGGCACTGCTGCAAAGTCCAAGTTCAAAGTCTCCCCTGAGACTTAAGGCAAACTCTTAGCTGTGATCCCCTGTAAATACTACAAAGAAGTCAAACACGGCTAACATACAGTGGGTCAGGATAAACAGTCCTCTTCCAAAAGGGAGGAATGAGAGATAGAAATCAATGCGATCAAAGCAAGAATGAAACCCAGCTGGGCAAACGTTAAATCTTGTATCTCCATCTCCAACACCCAGGGCAAGGTGTAGCAAGATGTAAACCTTAAAGGGCTTGTGTGGTCATACCCCTAAGGGAGTCAGTAATTGTAGTTCTCAAGGTCTCTCTCTTGGGCTGGTTTTCCTCAGACATTCTATGTTCCTGGCTTCTCCAACTTTCTGGGGTTTCCACTGCATTTTCAGGTTCCCTGTTAAAGCTTTATGCACTGCCCTCACTGGAGCACAGTGCCTGGCTTCACAGGCCTCCTGAAATCGGGATGGAAGCCTCCCTGACATCATAACTCTTGTATTCTTCATGCCTGTAAAACCAACTCCCTTGTATCACGGCTGCAGAGGCCTCTGAGTGCCTGGATGGCTGAGTGCTACAAACCACATCCTGGGGAACAAATTCCCCAGGTAGGTACTGTTTTGGAGCACAGTGCCCTGGAGCTCTCTTCTCAAAGCAAAGTCTTTCACTTTGGAATTTTGAATCTATGGAAAGTAAGGCCCAGCTCTTTCCTCACATGTCCTCAAGGCACTTACCAATTACTCTGATTCAAGCTATTTGGCTTCTGTTTAAAGATAATCTTTTCAGCAACCAATCTCTCCTCCACTCCATCCTTGCAAGTGTTTTCTCTCAGGGCTTTTTTGCTTTTAACATGTGCTTTTTGCTCTTGATTTTCAGTACAAATCTGACTAAAAGTCCCCAACAGTATGCATGCCACAGCCCCATCATTGGGCTACCTTCAAATTAATTAGTTCACTGTCATTAATCTCTGTGTCCAGCAAAGTCTCAGGATATAAAAAAAAAAGTGCATGGCATTCTTTCAGATTATAATGCGTATGATCTCAAGTACAACTACCAAAGGAGTCCTTGTTCCTAACTGAAACTTCCTGTATCTGATCTTTACCATATGCATTTTTTATTTTTTATCTATCTATTTATTTATTTATTTGGTACCAGGGATAGAACTCACGATCCCTGGCAGGCACTCATGCCACTGAGCTAAATCCCTGCCTTACCATATATATTTTTATCAGCATTCTAGCCTTCTGAGTTCTGGCCAGAATTTCCCATCAAGCTCAATTTACAATATTCTAGGCCTGTTTTTCTATCTGGTATCTCCAAACCTGTCCTAATTCTTCCCTTGATGCAGCTCCAAAGGCTCCTAAACCACATGGCTAGGTGGCCCCACAGCAGTGACCCCACTCTTGGTACCAAAATCTGCTTACTCACTTTTTCATCACTGGGACACAGGACCTGACTTAAAGGAGAAAGAGTTTATTTAGCTCACAGTTTGTGAAGGTCTCAGTCCATAGTTGGCTGCCACCAGGGCAGGGTGGCATGGCAGTAGGTATGGCAATGGAAAAGCTGGTCTTGACATTGTGGATGTCAAGCAGAGAGAGAGAGACAGAGACCAAAGGAGGAGCATGGAAGAGAGATATACTCTTCCAGGTCATGCCCGTAGTGACCTGCCTTTTCCCACCAGACCCCACGTCCTAACAGCAAGTCACTGCGATCTAATCACTTTGCAAAAGCCCTATGTTTGAGCTCATGAGGCTTGGGGGATAGGGGGATACATCCAAATATAAACCATAACAACCACTTTGTACCTCCTTTACTCCGTAAATTGAGGATACTATGCATAGCTGCCTCACAGAATTGCTGTGAGAACTGAACGAATTCTTTATAGAGCTAATCCAGTCTGTGGCACGTGGGAAGCTCCATAACTGTTACTGAGCAGGGTGAGTATCAAGAAGCCCATTCAAGGCTAAAGTGTGTGATTCCAAGGCTGGAGACAATAATGTTTCAAACTTTATAGTACCCTTATCTACATTTATTCTCACTTCCCCTTATGAATCAGCTTAAGGGATGCTAATCTTACCCCTGATACCAAACACACCTGGAGATAATAAAAAATTAAGAAATCTAGATTCTACTCTTGACTTGGCTTTAAGGAGCCGAGGGACCGTGAGGAAGTCAGTTCCCCTTCATCCTCTTTTCTTCCCTCGTTTATACAATCAGAGGTTGAACCAGAAGGTAGGGGATCTCTAGGGCCCCTTCCAAGATGTGAGATAAGTGCCTGGGTTGAAAAAGGCTTTTCACTCAAAGTAAAATGATTCCCAATTCACACTTCCAAACGTCTTACACAGCATCAGCGTTGCCTAGGTTACAAAGTGCATGTGCTCTTCCCAAACCCTGAGACAGGAGCACTCTGCAATTGCTGCCTCTGAGCTGGGAGGCTAAACCACCAATGGGGTTTGCAGTGCAAACTGAGTTTCCGCCGGCTCTTAAAAATGCGGACTTGGCGCTCTGATGGCACCCCAGATGGACGAGCAGAGGGTGCATTTGTTCCCTCACTGTCCTGCGGCCTTGAAAATACAGCCTTTAGGTGCCATCTCCAGCTTTCCTGCACCCATGGGTGAGGTACTGCAGTCCCTCCCACAAGCAGCACTTGTTTTTCCAATGTATGATGCACACACACTCAAGATCTCCAGTTCAGTTCTCAGCCGCTCCCTGCATCCTCAGCTGCATTTCATAGCTGACAGGAGTAGCCCATAAAGGTCGTCTGTGCCGGGGGCAGGGATCAGGAGCCCCAGCTCTCAGCCACATTCAGCCTAGACAGAGATTAGGGAATGAGCTTTTTACTTTCATAGCATTGTATGCTTTTCAAAGCAAATATGTCTTATCTAGACTTGTCCTTAGATCTGCCCCTAAAGGATTAGGGGACAAATTATCTCCACTGACCTTCATATTAGCTTCCTAAGGACAGACTCTGTGGCTGTTCTGTTCCCTGCTTTATCTTTGAAACCCACCACTGTGGCTGGTACACAGTGTCTACTTTGCAAATATTTGGTGAATTCATGAATGAATCTTCATTTTGCAGACGGGAGTTAAAGAACTGCTTGAGGTCACACAGAAGGTAAGGGGCTTCTGCCTCATCGTCCTCCAAGTCCAGTGCTCTTTTTATCAACTCAACAGTTAATCCCAAGAGGCTCCAAATGGATTTGTGTAAAAGAAAACAAAAACTTGGTTCCATAATGACATTCAGCAGTGATCTTACAATTATGGGGCCCAAGAAAGACCAGAGAAAAGCAGTGGATGATGCCTTTCTTAGTGCTCCATACTCTGGGTGTGTAAGGAGTCACTCAAGTTCAATATCAAATGTGGCTTCTCTTGTCCTTTCATCGTCGTCTTCATGGTTAATCACTAATGAGAAATCATCTTCTACAAGGATTCTCCCTCTTCTCCTCTTACTACCACTGAAGTCTGGGTGTGCCTTTATCATGACACACATCACACAGTATTCAATAGTCTGTTGAAAGAACTGCCATGAGTAATCCTGTCCCCTACGAGAAAAGAAAAAGTCGAAAACTCTCCACAGAGCCCTCTTCCCATTGGTGGTAAGCTGATACTCACAGATGACCCGTGAGCACCAGCTCTGAACAGACCACACCAACATAGCCAGTTATGTGGAGATGTTCTGCCATTCCGCTCATTCTGCAATTGCTAGGAGGGACCTACAGGGATTTACTGCTCCAATAAGAGACTCTGGCTCATGTCCTGCAATGACCCCAGAACCCTGCATCTGGTCTCCAAATTGTATCCGAGTCACAGGAAGCATCATGGTGGAGGGGAAAGTCACAAAGAGTGTTGCCATGGCCATGCAAACAGGTTGAACAATGGTGAAATGTGCCTAATTACCTCTGGAGGGAAAACTAAGACCAGCTTTCCTTTCCTGCTTCCACTTAACTGGAAGTGTGAAGCTCTACGCAGACTCAACAAGCAAAGGCTTAACCCAGGCTCCTGGTTTGAGGTGCACCAATCACAACTGCCCGGCCCTCTGCTCTCCTTAATGCCTGTTATACACGCCGCTTCCGGTCTGTCCTCAGAGCCGAGCTGCCTAGGGAGAAGAAAGAGGGAGGACCCCGCCAGTGCGCGAGCCAGGTGCCACCTGTACAGGCCAGCTTCTGCAGCCCCGCCTCCCCGGCTCACCTTCTCCGAGGTGAGAGAAGGAGGCATCTCATCTCTGCTGACTACCTTTTATTAAAGGATGTGAGAAAATGTGAGCAAAAATACTCCACAAATCGTCAAGGCGCGATCCAAGTGCAAAGGAGGAGCATTATTACCAGGGCTTTATTTAGCCGTGGGTTGCACCAGCCCAGTAGACTGATACCGCTTATGCCGGGGTTCTGTGAACAGGAGGCTCCTAGGACACGGAGACAGCTACTCTGCAAGCTGGCAGCCCGCAAGGACTTCTCACCCTTTGCTCCTGCTGTTCCTCGGACCTGGAAATTCTTCCCTGGCTGGCAGTTTCCTCATCGTCCTGGAGGACCCAACACCAGCTTCCCACCTCTCCTCCTGCTCTCCTGAGCTGCTTTCACTTCCTGGACTTCTACAGTGGCTTTGCTAGGGTGGGTAGCACCATCCACCTGCCACCTGACTTCTTTCCTAGACTGTGAGTTTCGAGAAGGCAGCATCTACCTCTTATTAAGTAGAATGAAGTTCACGGGTCAGTACTGAAATATGTCCCGTGCCTGCTCCACTAACAGAGGGCAGTGTGGCTGTCACATCCTCCCTTTGCTTTCATGCGGCTCAGCAGGAGTCACGTGCAAAATGCAGATGCTGGAGACCGGAACTGTGGACACTGATGATCACCAGAAGCAGGACAGACTGACGACAAGGCACCACACACTGTGCTAAGCACCCACCGAGAGAATAGTGCTATTTCCCCAAATGTACAGAACAGGAAATAAAAGAGGTACTCTGCCTCCACTGCAAAAGTTAAGTAGCGGGATGCTACTGTCTGAAGTCCTAGTAGACCAGAAAAAGTGAATTCAGAAGAAAGGAGAAAGAGACAGTTACAATTTATTAAGCTAATACTGTCATATTTTAACTTGATTTTTATCACTGTTATCTCAGCTATACTTGGCGTTATTCCCTGCACATTCTTTCTTCCAATCTAATAGTAACAGGTAACTGTATCCGAAAAATAAATAAATAAGAGTCTATAAAAAAGTAGCAAGAGAACATTCATGCAGGGAACAGGCCAAGTTCCTGTCTTCCTAACTCTGGGGGGTTAGTTCTGTCGCTTTCTCTATCTCTGCCTGGGAAACTGAGGGTGAGCAGTGGTCAGGGGCCTCTCCCCTGCCAACACGGACCCCACATCAAAGCCCTGAGATTGCTTCCAGGGTTGAGGGGGCCAAGAGGTGACAGCACCATCATTCAAGGTTAGGAGAGCCAGTGCTCTGGGAGCCTCCTGTTCAGGTGCTCTAGCTTGGAGGCAAACTGAGAGTCAGTCTCTCAGCTAAAAGGAAGACGAAATGCATGAATTTCTCGCAAGGAGACACTGGATGGTGGCCCACGTTCTCTGGCACTCCTGAGAGGAAAGACTTCCTATTACTCAGTGAGGAAACAGGCTTTAGTTTAAAAATATTTTGGCTCTACCTCCCATGAGGTATGTGACCTTAGAGAAATGACTTCCCCTTACATCTGTTAAAAGTAGAAAATAATTGGGCCTGTCTTAAATAGTTGGTTTGAAGACTGCAAACATGATACATGGAAAGCCTTTAAAACTGTGCAAATAGCCACAAGCATTAGCAATTATTACGGCTATTGCCACGGGATTAGTACCATCAGTACACCTCTCTGCTTTGTCTCCTGTCCGTGTTCTCCCTTTTTCTGAAGACTACCTCTGATGATTTCAGTGTCTTCTGTGTTCTAAATTCTCTCTCAAAATTTTCTTTGGAAGAAAGGCTCAAGAAACTGCATTTCAAATAATTTCCCTTTTCCTGGAACCAGCAATAGAAACACCTAAATCAACCACTCAGCAATCAGGCAAGACTCTCATAAATACAGCTGTCAGCACATTAGAAGTGAAGCATTTTGCCAGTGTAATGCACCAAATATACTTAATGTCATTATTCTTGAAATGCATCATACTCTCAGGCCCACCTCTAAAATCTTTGAAAAGAGCAGTGACACAGAGGATTAAAAGATCTAAGAGCTGGCTTCTTGGGGTGGGTTGGGCGATGTATGGTGTACAAATCACTATCGGATTTCTCACAGTGCAGGAATCCCAGAGATTCCTGGTTATGGAAAAGGTGGATCAGGTCAATGGGGAACCTGGCTCTAAAGTACTCTGGAAGGCAGAGGTGAAGGCTGGTATGTAATACCTCCCAGATCTTGGGATTTCAATATCTAGATTTTTTTTTATCTTTTCAAAGTGCTAGAAATACTGTATGATGGTTTAAAGACATGATCTCCACGTCTTTACTGTTTCCATTACAGAGTGGGTGCCTGCACCCTCCTGTATCAGGGCTGGGACTGTCTGACTAATGGAACATGGTAGCAGGTCCAGGACTTAATCAATGGGCAGTTTCCACTTCCTGTTCCTTCCGGTGTTTGTGGTTGGAATGCAGCCACCACAGTGTCAGAATGAAGCCCACACTGCTGTGGAAAATCATCATGAAGAAGCCCACACGGAGAGCAACTGAGGCCATGACTCCTGACCTACACAGGCAGCACCCATGTGAAGTAGTCATCTTGGAAGGGACAAGAAGGGGACCCTCCATCCACAGCTGAGCCACACTTTCGGGTGTCTCTCTGCTCAGCTCTGCCCAAACTGCAGACTCATGAGCTAAATAAATGCTTGTGGTTGTTTTAAACATTAGGTTTTAGAATGGTTTCCTGTGTGGCTAGGTAAGTGGCAGACTCTGGGCTTTGGGAGAGAAACCCTCCCTAGATCCTCTCTGTTTATCTCTATCCTGCAACATGGCCTCCTTTGCTTCCTCTCTTAGTTCAGCTGAAGACTGAAATTAGCTGTCAGAGCTCGATATACTGCAGAGACACACAGAACCTTTGGCTGGAGCACAGATGTGACAATTCCCCAGCAACAGTCCGCAGATTACCCTTCTACATGTCAAGCACTACAAAACTTGTGCCTAAGATGTCTCGTCCTCATTTCTTAAAAAAAATCAGGCTTCCTATTAGCAATCACAGAGATGAAAATTAATTCAAGGAGGTATTATTTTATACTGGTGAAATTCACTTTATTTTTTAGGATAATGACACTGATGGAGTTGGATGAAATTAATCCAACTGCACATGGCAGGGTAAATTAGGACAATGGTTTTAGAAAACACTTGGGCAGTGTGTAACACATGGTCCAATGCATACACAAGTACACTAATACTACCAACTTTTAACTCAGTTCTACTACTGATACTTTATCTTAAGCAGATAGTCTAAAGTAAGAAAAAGAAAATAATAGAATGATAGGAAGATGGTTATTTATAATGATGAAAACACTGGAGATAGTCTAAATTTCTAAAATTGGAGCAGTATTTACAATAAAAGTATACTACAGCAACCTCATAGAATATTTCACAGTCATTAAAATAATAACAAAGACCAGTAATCTTCAGCTTGGAATATTAAGCGGGAAAAATGGGAATATAAAATTGGATGTTTTCTGATCACAACTTTACAAAAACAGAGGTACATGTAGAAAGACACTAGAAATAAATAGATTAAAATAAAATGCTAGTTGGGGGCTTTGTTCCTCTCTGAAAACCAATATTTGTAATTTTGTTAACATTTACAAAAAAGAACAAGAGACAATGCAACCAATCAATCAATCAATCAAGTCACCTGCACAAATAAACTGAGCATTTTTTGGAGTGGAACAATTATTGTTCAACTGTTTGATAAGCCACTTATGAATACTTGGAGCCTATGGGATAATTTTCTTGAAACATGTAAGTTATTTTGGGTGGTAACAAGTCATTTATACTGCACATGTGCATTGAGAATAAAGGTGATTCAGAGATTACAGTTGAATTAGCATTTGGCTCTGCTCCTCTACCATATCTACCCGCCTACTTTTTCCTTCTTAAGCTTTCAAACACAAAGTACTAAAATAAAACCAGCAACAACACCTTCTATTTTTAGAGTGAACTTTAATCCGATTTTCACAAAGGGCCATGCCAATATAAAATCACGGCTGTTCTTTCTCAGCCAGAAATACTGGGATTGTCTTTTGCATTAAAAATTAAGAATTACAGTCACAGCGGAGAAAGAAAGCCTGGCTCAGGTTCTCAAAGCTATACCATCAACAGCAAATGGAAAGCGGATTGTGTTTGTGTAGTTGGATACTTAAAACCAAAATTATTTGTATCCCAGTGGTTTTTTTAGCATTAAGATCTCCTTTCTCTACTCTAGAAACATGCACAGAAAAATGGAGAAAGAAAACTAGGTTTATTCCAGTCCCAAACTTCCTCCCAAAGTCCTGTGGCCACAGGGACAGGAAGAAAGGACACTGTCTTGGCCAAGTCGCCTTGCTCTTCACTGAATCCATCACACTACATCACCGGGACCCAGTTAAGGGACAATGGAAGCACAAAGCAAACGCCTACGCGCATGTGAGGCAGAACATTAAATGCATGTTTTCATAAACTAATTTACACAGCTGAATTGTTTACACTTTGCTTTGAAGATAAATGGCTGCTGGGACATGGAATTTATTTCAGACTTGGGTCACACTCAGCCATTTTTCTTAGTCATAAAATAAATACGAGAGCAGATAAGGGTGAGTCTGTCTTTGGTTGTGAACCAACAAGTCAGACTTTAACCATCTCAGAGGTCCTTTCCAAATCAGCCCACTCAACGCGAATATAAATGTAAACACATCAGTCAGGCAACCATGAGGGCTGAAGAAATATCTTGGGAGTTGAAACGTGAACTCCCATTTGGTGACAAACCTCCTAAACTCAGCATCCCTACTGCTACAAAGTAAAAACACACAGAAGTCTAGAAGTTCTCCATCCAAATAAAACTAAATTAAAGAAGGTTCAAGTCTAAATAAATAAATAAATAAGCAAAACCCCCAAACGAGACTGCTTTTAGAAAGTCCCATGACAGGTTACTATATAGCTCTTGAAAGAAGAAAAAATTACCATTCTTTCGCTCTCCTTCCTCTCCACTTAAATTACTTGAGTTGTTTAAAAGAATCTGCATTAACACCTCTTGATCAGTGTCAAAGGAAAAATTGCTTAATAGTTCAGTGATGAAATTCATGGCAGTAAGCGCCACAGCTTTGATTTTAATTGGCTCCTGATACTGTGAGTTAAGCTGGAGTTGTTTGTGGCTGTTAACATTCGAGAAAGGGCCCCCGTGGCTTTTTCAAGGCGAGCTCACGAGCAGAGAGGCTGGTCTGATGGTGCACGCGTTTAGGTGGGTGATTAGAGGCGCTCTCAGCACTGCCATCTTTTATGATTTGCTCAGATTTGCTCAAGGAAGAGGTGGTCTCGGGCAGAGCTGAAGGTGTATCTCAAAAGGATCGCTGAATTTCAGTTAATGTAGAGTCGTTTGTTTTCTTTGAACTGTCTTCTTTTTATCATTGCAATTTTCTGGGGACCTCAACTGGATGAGAAAAGGCATGTGTATCTGAAGCCAGTGCCTGCTATGAAACTGATACAAATCGTAACCCAGAATTTGCGACAGTGTTCAGGGGGTTCAGTTACAGTGGCTGAGAAGGGACAGCTTGCTTCCCACGCTGAGTAAACTACAGTCTCAGCTGTGGACTTCCTTCTGTCACCTTGGAGACCGGGTCTTTGTAGAGTATGAAGATGAGGACTGTACTACGCTGCCTTTTCTGAACATTACTGCTGAAGTTGACGGCCCTAAGCAATGCACCCAGAGCTGGCCTTCATAGTGTGGGGTCTGCTCATCGCTTCTGCCCATGCCACAGACCTGGCCAAATACTTTTATTATCACTCTGCCGAACGCAGGGGGTTCTCAGGTTAAAAATCAGATAATTCTCACAGATGCCAATACTTTGTATTTTAGAGTTTTAAAATCTTGGATCTAGATTTTTATTTCAAGTGTGGTAAAAGCACAAGAGTGAGTTAAGTTTCCTGTAGGAAATTAGCATGAAATCTATGGAAAGCAAAAGATAGATTCGAATGACATGAACAGAATAAAACCAGTGCTCGATCAATTTGACTTCATGTGGAAAAACCACCAAACAGCATGCAAGCCTGGGCTAGAAGTCAAAGGTTCTTGGCTACGTCACTGAATTTTCTCAAGAGGAGCCCCAACTCGGGCTTTTTTACTTTTTTGTTGCATCATCCTCGTGTCCCAGTTCCTAGCTCAGAAAATATGGTCACCATGGTCATAATCCAGAGCCCAGCCCGACACCGCCGAACTCACGTCTTCCCATCCCGAGGCTGAGAGGCCGACCACTGGGACCCCAGGGACCACGTCTCTTCGGCCTAGTCTGCAACCGAGAAAACCAAGGCCCAAGGACATGCAGGGGCTGCCGGGCTATGCGATAGTGTGGGAACTCAGATCCGAAGGTGGTGACTCTGTCTGTCTCGGACCCTACATGGATCAACGCTGAACGCTGAACAAAGGCCTTTGCAGAAGGGGAGCCCTGAGGACTGACGGGCTATGCGGCTGTTGGTGCCTGCTGCAGGGGCAGTGTGGGCCTCCCTGATCCAACAGTGTTAAGAAACCCAGGCTGATGACAGCAGAGCACTTTTGGCCTCTAACTTGCCATCCTCCTGGTTCAGCCTCCCAAGGGCTAGGATTACAGGTGTGTGACAAGCAAAATGTTTTTGCCGGGAGCCAAGGATCACCGAGTAGGTCACACGCCCACGAGCCTGGCCCTGCCTTCAGGTACTCACTTTGATTCCTTCACGTTGACTCAGTTACTGCACTTTGATTCATTTAAGCTAAAAGGGAAGAAACAGGGTCCTTGCACACTGAAAATTATCAGACACTGTTGCCCAGATAAGGGAAAGGATGAACCAGTGAAACAGTAACCTGTCCAGACTCATCTAGAAAATTACTGCTGAGATTTTGGGCAACATTCACCACGAACACTTGGCTCATTGTCGAAAGTGTCACAGTCATGATTTGAAAACAGCTCACAGCATAATAAACCTCCAGCCCCACCACGGACTCCATGCCAGAGCCACGCCCATCACACTGGGCCACGTGTCTGGGTGGTCATGCTTTGATGTGCTAAGAAACGCCAAGTTCTTACCAAAATTACTCTTGCCTTTTTTTTTCTGACTTTTCATGTATTTTACAGTGGCCACCCAAATATGCTTCTGGAGCCAAGCCATGTACAAAACGTATATGCGTTTCATCTATGAGTATTTCATATATAGCTAGATGTCCTTGATTTGAAAATAATAAAAATCGTTGTAACAAAGCAACTTCAAATATATGGAGTCTTTCCTATGTCAGATTGCATAGTAATCTATGTTTGGCATCCATTTCATCCCAAACACCTCACAATATCCCTACAAAGTAAAAACATTACCCTAACTTCCCATGGAGGAAACTACTGCACTAAGACTATCAGAGGGGTAGTGGCAGAATTAGAATTTGAACTCAGCACCATCTGGACTTCTGGGGTGTAGCTGTTGGGAAGGGAAATCAGGGGACAGAGCCACTGTTTTCTTTTAGGGTACAAGACTTTCACTTGATAAAACCTGCATGAAGTTCTACCTTGGTGAACAAAAATGCAACCCTGAAACAGTCAGAGTAGAAATTTCAGATACTGAACACTGAGGCAGTTAAATTTTATAGTGCGATACAAAGGCTGGTTTGTTCTTTTTTTATGGCGCCTGAGGCCTGCAGACAGAATAAACACCTGCACGCAGAGGAAGATTCGGCCAGGCTAAGATGTCCCAGAAAAATGAAAGAATGGTCATTTCCTCAGCAGACACAGGGTTTATCACACAGGACAGAAACACACCGAACTTTGACTTCAAGTTACATGAGTTAATTTTTTAAAATCGGAAACACGAGAAAATGTGAGTTTGCAATCACCCAATGTCTTACAGCACTTAAGAGAATCCGGTTCGTGTTTTTGCCTCTACCTCTTCAGAGATAAAAGTGCCTTCCTAATTATGGCTTAGACTTACTGTGATGCTTTTGAATGTTAACCTGGCAGGAGTACCTTATTTCTTCTTTAAAATAAGCTGCAGGAAGGAAGGGCACAGGGTAAAAAGCAAAGGCATTTTATACGTTCTGCCTACTGTTTAGTAATAGTTTTGTTGTACCGTTTACCTTTTTAATTGCTGAATGAAAGGTAAATTCTGTCCCAGGGATGCAAAACTTTCAAATTGTAGCAGAAAAATGTTTCTGATCAAATATTAAACTTTGGTACCCTGAGGACGCACACATGCGTATTTACGTAGATTGCACTGTGTGGGTGTCCTAAGCCTGTACCTAGCAATACACAAACACAAAAGCTTTGCAGTAACTGCTGGTTTTGCTCACATATCTGTGGTTAAGCCAATCTCTCAAATCCAGGTCAACGGTGGTGGTACCTAACCCTGTCCAAGGCTGCTTTAGCCAACATGACCATCTCCAAGGAGACCAAAGGGAAGTCTGTCCCTAGGAAAGGTTTTCTGGGGAGAGTTGTTGAACTCTTACCTGGAATATACGACTCCCATCAGCAACAGACACAGCACTAGGCAAGGAAGCCAACAGGCTGAAGATGGGAGACGAGACCACGGAAAGCTCAGAGTCTCTGGAGACTTTGGTCATCCAAAGACTTAATTAACCTTGAAGCCACCCCCATCTTATGACTTCTTATTACATGCCTTCATAAGATCCTAACTGTTTACAAACAGTTTTGGGCTGTGTGTTCTGTTACCTGCAGTCTCAAAAGTCTTAATGATGAGAAATCCAAACTCCTGAGCACCTAAGAGGGTCCTGAGGACTGAGGAGGTAAATTTTCACGTATCAGCACTATTTGATTTCCCATCGCTTTAAGAATATTTTCTCCGTATTATAGAAAAGGAAGAAAGACACAGAGAAACTAGCGATGGATGCAATTTCTCACATCTGAGAAGCAGGCAGGACAGGATTCCAACCTAAGTCTTTCCTCAAAGGCTAGCGTTTAAAGCCTCTATCTGCCTCCGGGTGCCTGTGTGGCAGTGTTACACTTTCATGTGTGTGTACTTATATTCACCATATGCAGTGAAGGTGGCATCCATACAGCAAGCATTTATCACATTTTTGGGTCTTTGATAAATCACTAAAGATACTGGGGAAACTTCATGAAATAAATGAAGTGGCAAGAACTTCCGTCTGCATTGGAAGCTACTTACCTGCCTTCTCATGAGTCAGTAAATGCAAGCGTTCTAGTCCTGTCCCTGGCTGAGACCTTGGAGGACATCTGAATTATACACTTATCAACCTGCACAGTGACGGTGCCTAAGGAAGATGCAGGTTTTAGGACGGTTAAGTCTCTAAAACAAATGCCCCAGTCCCCTCTGAGTCACAGTTTTCCTTTTCCCTGGTTTCAATTACTGTGGTCAACTGCAGTCTGAAAATATTAACCCGGAAGTTGCAGAAATAAACAATTTGTAAGGTCTCATTGGAGCTTTGATCTGAGTAGCATCATGACCTCTCTCACCATCCCGGAGCTCAGTCTTCTCCATTCCACACAGGAGGGGAGCCCTTACTTTGTCCAGGGTATCTATGCATCCTCCTTAGTCACCAAGTAGCTGTCTCAAGGTGCAGAAGAGATGTTGCACTATCGTGGTGTTTGTGTTGAAGTAAACCCCTTATTTCACTCAAAAATGGGCCAAAGCACAAGCACAGTGTTATGGCTGATACACTGTGTCAACTTGAGAAGTTCAGAAGTTTAACTAAGAGATTCAGCAGGGAGCCAGGGTCCTTACTTTGTAAATATCCTCATTCTGTGCAAGAGGAGGGCACAGAGATTTTGTGAGTGCTACATCTATCCCTGGGGGGTCAGGGGGTTGGTCTGTGTACAATATAAGGGAGGAGAAGAGGCTTGTTCCCCCCCCACCCCCCGCCGACTTTTGCTCCGGCTGCTTTTGCTGGCTGCTGCCTTGAAGTGTTGCCCTTATGCCAGATCACCCTGCCTTGGAGCCAGCTGATTATGGACTGAAACCTCCACAAACAGTGAGCTAAATAAACCTTTCCTTCCTTCATTTTGGGTGTGCAGTATTTTGTCCCAGCAATGAGACGGAAGTAACCAAGACACACAGGAATGCTGGCAATTCCAATACACTGGAGATGCTGTAAAGAATTAGCTTTCAGTAAAGTGATAAAAGTACAAGGTATTTTGAGATAGAAGGATCACATCCACATAACATTTATTAATGTATATGATTATAATGGTTTTATTATGGCTGCTTGATGTCTTACTGTATCTGATTTATACATTAACCTTTACCATAGATACGCATGGTTGAGTAAAAATGTAGCACAGACAGATTTTGGTACCATCTGGGGTTTCAGGCACACATTGCAGGTCTTGAAATGAATAAGGGGTAACCACTGTATTCAGTGAAAGGTAACAAATTCACTTCCTAGCGGCTTCCACACATCCTTTTTCACAGGAGATGTTGCTACTCGATAAAGACATTCTTTTTCTCCTCCAGCCTGGGTACAAGTGTACAAGTTTCTGAAATACAGCAGCAACAGCCACGACCAGTAAGTCACGTTCGGCTCTGTGTTCTGAAACTCATCTGCGCTCCTTGTTCTGCAGGTTCAAAGGGTGGGAGGCGGCTCTTCAGGGACACCTGAAAATTACGCAGACACCGTGCAAGGGTAGCACATCAAACACTGCCAGCAGGGTGAGGTACAGTTGCCGCTAACTGAGAATATTATCTGTGCATTTCTGAGAATTGAGTCTAAAAACTATATTAGCAGCAGTGAAGTTTAAGTGATCCCGAAAGAAACGGGCAAAGTGCTGTAAAACGTAAATGGCAATTAAAAAAACCTTGAGCAGTCAGGCTATCTGTGTGTCCGTCTCTTTATACTGATAGCTATATCCACGTTCACTGTCCACGTTAAAATTGCTGTTATCTTTGATTTTGCTACCTAAGCAGTAGAAATATGTAGATAAACACAGCATTTAAAAAACCCTATTGTAAGAAGCTCGGCAGTCACTCACTCTTCGCTGCCCATCCCCAACTCCCTTTATGTCCAGGAGTAGACGCAGGCCAGAGAGGCCTGGGTTCTGTGCGTGGATACCTGTGTGGCTTGTAGTTAAGAAAGGCTGGATTTCTACACTCCCAGCTCTGCGCTCCTAATTCAAACTGCTGACAGCCTTTTCATGGATGTGTATACATTGCGAACTTTAAAATTACATTAGATCTCCAATATTAGCTAAGTGCCTGGCAGAGAGAAGAGAGGGAGGGACGGCAAAGAGTGACGCAGACCTGATCACTCTCTACTGTTCTTGGAGACCCAGCAGAACACAGGCTCCTGATTTCAGGACCGATCTCCGGGACATCAAGCTGGACACAGTTCTGACCATCAGTGGCTGGGTGAGGAGCCACAGGCTTACCTGAGGGCTCCCACCCAACTGGCCAAGGGGCAGTCAGAGGCAGCAAAGGACAGGTTGGTTGCCTCTTTGACCTTTCGTTGCTGAACTTGCTGTTTCACTCAAATGCTTTTCTGCAGACCCGAGGCCACCAAAACGGTCCTCTGGTCCCCCAGAATGCTCCTTGTTCATTCTGTCACCCAGGAAAGACAAATCGATTCAGCAATCCCTGTACATTCTATCAGATAAATAGTATCCACCCCCAGGAGGAAAAAAAATGAATGAATGGATGATCTATGTACTTTGCTTAGTACAAAGCACACATGAAGATCAATAAGGTTAATGTTTGTATTGTTACTACGTATGATGATTATATTTAAAAGCCCCTAATTGATTACTCTAAAAGCAACAGAGCTCCCTTCACCGCTGCATATGCCCTATGATTTTATTGTTTCCTCCACTGATTAAATTGAGAAGGTTTATGGTGAGTGATTGCGATCATGGGCCCTGAAGTCAGACCCAGGTCTGCAGTGCCTCTACCCCCGGGAACTCCTGGCAGGGTACCTAAGCGAGGCAGGAGAAGGAGGCGCCTGCTCCACGAAGATGCCCACGTTTTAATCCCTGGGCCCTCTGACTGAGACACCGTACAGGGCAAGAGGGACTCCATAGATGTGAGGATCTTAGAGCAGAGAGACTATCCCCAGCTATGTGGGGAAACCGCGAGGGGCTCCGACCTAAGGAACAGGGAGCCGGAAGCGCTCAAGAAGACGCAAATCCAGAAGCAGCAGCAAGATTCGCAGGTTTGCTAGCTTTGGACGGGGAGCAAAGGCCAAAGTGGGGAAACAGAGGCAGCCAGAGAGGCTGAGGAAAGAGGGGGCAAGAATCTCTAGCCCCAGGCCCTGACTGTAGTCCAGGAAGATCCTCCTCAGACTTCTCATCTGCAACATCCTGCAGCAATGAAATCTGTATTGTTCTTAGGCCACTACATTTATAGCAACTTGTTGTAGCAGCCGTCGGAAACTGACTGATGTTCCTTGAGTCTGTGCCGCCTCTTCTACAAACCAGTAATAAAAACGCGTGTGTCCCCGCAGGCTGAGATGAACACAGGGCCAGAGGAGGACAAAACTCCTCAGCGCGGGTGCAGACTAAGAACTCCATAAACGGCAGATCGAGGTATGCGTCGCTTTATCATCCAGGAGTGTAAATTTACTCCTTGCCCATCACAGTGAACAGCGCTTCCAAAAAGTGTTCGGCATTTGTGACCCGATAACGCCTGACTCTGGAGAGGCTCTCAGTGGGTTTCCACCCACACTGCCCTGGGGCTCCCTCGGATGAGGACTCTGGGTGTCCACGAGGACAGAGGCTCCCACAGATCACACAGAGCCCCAGTCTGTAGGCTGTGGCCATCATGCAAGGGCATCTGCTTCCAAATAAGCGCCACTTACGGGAATCTGCACGCACCGCACACAGCATCTTAACAGGAAACAAAAATGGTAAGGTCAGATGACAATGGCCTTGCTCAGTGCAAACCTGACCATCTCCTGGGTGACTGCTGCCCAGCGCCTGCAGCCCCCTCTCTTCCAAGCATGGCCACCGTACTCTTTCTAATGCCTCGAGTCGATTGTGCAAAGCACAAGGGAAAAAAATCCCATCCTGGCCGCAGCAGGCAATCACCTTCTGCCCTGAAGCATGAAGTTTGATTACCCTTATCTCAGTTTATCATTAAATCAGAAACTGTTGATACGAAGACTGGCCCAGGACTCCATTTATGAAATGATACAGGCCAGTCAGCAGAAATAAGCTGGGGCTCTTTCTCTTTCATAATTTAAGATCTTTTGAAAACTGTTTTTTTAAAAAAAGCCTCTTTAGCTTTGAGCAGACTTTATTACTTGCTTCACTCTTTCGGGAGCCGGCGGAGATGTCTTTGGCTCAGATCATCCTCCCTGTGCTGTCGGCAAGAGATCGCTGCACTACCCAGTGGCCTGGCGCAATTATCCTTGAGGTTTTGGGGCAGCTTGCCTCAGAGTGTGATAATTACTCGATGGCATGAGTTACCTGGGGTGATTGTTTAAAAAGAAATACAGGCTCTTAACCAGGCATGATGAGGCATGCCTGTAATCTCAGCACTCTGGGAGGCTGAGGCAGGATGATTACAAATTTCAGTCTAGCCTGGACAACCGAGTGAGACACTGTCTCAAGACGAAAAAAATCAAAAAGGGCTGGGGATGTAGCTCAGTGCAAAGGCCCTGGTGTATGCTTCCTTGAAAGAAAGAAAGAAAGAAAGAAAGAAAGAAAGAAAGAAAGAAAGAAAGAAAGAAGAAATTCCAAGGCTCTACTCCAGATTCAGAAAGACAGATCCATCTGGTCAGGGTTCTGGGAATCTGCATTCTAACCCAGTGTGATTTTCAATGAATTTTATAGTTTGAGGACTATGATAAGGGCCAGAGGTAAGAGTGACAGTAGGGATGGTTTAGAAGTGTGCCTGGATTTGCATGGTGTTATTCAAGTTCCACCAGCTCAGGGGACGCCAGCAGAGGATGCAAGCCAGTCATCTAGGTCTGTCCTTTGGGGCACCTGACAGTGGGGGACAGATTTCTGACATCATGATTCCGGAACAGTGACCTAGGGGCTGGGTTTGCACCTGCACATCAAGACCTGCAGTTCCTCTCAGGGCCCTGGACACCTCCCACCACGTCCCTGGGGCAGTCGGGCCGGCCCCTAGCAGGGGCAGCCGCAGAACTTGAGGAACCAGCCCCGGGGCTGTGTATCGGTTAGAGATATGATAAGATCACACACAGAAAGACAGCACAGGACCAGGGCTAAAAGCATCCACTCTGGAGCCAGACTACATTTATTTTTATTTAACACACTGACATATTTATAGCACTTGCTACATGCCAGGCACTATTATAAGTGCTCTTCAAATATTAATTCACTTCTGTCTCCCAACAATCCTCGGGGGTGGGTACTATCACTATCATCCACTGCGTGTGTGTGTGTGTGTGTATGTGTGTGTGTGTGGTGTCGGGGACTGACTCCAGGGCCTTTGCAATGAGCTACATCTCCAATCCTTTTTTTTTTCCAGCTTTTCAGACAAGGCCTCCCTAAGTCACTAAGTTACCCAGGCTGGGCTCAAAGCCTCCTGCCTCAGCCTCCCAGAGTGCTGGGATTACATGTGTGTACCACCACCCCATGTGTGGCATCATCCACTTTTTATATGGTACACTTACAGCTCGGAGCGCTCAGATAATGGGCTCAAGATCACATGACTGATCAGCGACACTGCCAGAATTCATGTTTCCCAAGGGCTGGGTGAGTTCGTGTCCTCCACCACCATCTTCTGACCTGGAATCCAGGGCCATGGGTCCACCACTCACCAGCTGTTTGACCTTGGAAAAACTGCTCACCTCCTATACCTCAGTTTCCCCCAGTGTAAAATACAAATATTGTTAATAACGAGATTTTGCTGAAAGCAGGCTGGTGCAGCGATATAACGCGTGTGCTTGCTCGTATCAGCACACAGTCAGCACTCTCGGGAGGCCGGCGCTTGGCTGTCTGTCTTTGATTCTGAGGGGTGGTGTGAGGGTTAAATGAGATAACATACTGAAAGCGCTCGGCACGGTGCCAGGGCGCTTGGTACACACACAGTCAGTGCTATCTGTTATTATTAGTCCAGCTGAGCCGGGCTGGTTTATTTTAGATTCTGTCTGGGGCAACTGTGCGGTGGGCAGGGGGAGGCGGCTTGCCCTTGACTCCAGTAATCCACTGGGTGGGAGCCAGACTCACGATCAGACTAAACAGGGTCTCTGTTTCCTGTCACCAGAGTCCTCCTGAGAAGGTCCCCACACTGGACTTGTTTATGCTCAATCCTCTTTCTCTATTGACCCAAGTTCTACTTTCTGATTGATCTTTAATTGGCGGTGATACTTCAGACTTAGATTCTGCTCCAAGACTGTCTGTCAAATAACTGTTAACTTGGAAAAGACTTAAACAGACCAGGGAACACCGAGCCCCCGGAGTAATCCTTGGCAGAGCAATAACCTTGATCATTCCCCAATGTAACTAGCTATTCTCGGTTCACTTTTTGCTTACTATGGGTTTGAACAAGCAGGCTTATACTGCACTACGGAATTTCTGGTCTTTCCTTGCATGAAACTTCTCTGAACTGTCAAACCTAACTGTGTGTTGATTATAACTTACGTTAACTCGGTGTTGGGTGATGGCTTGGGAACCCAGGTCCAAAGAAGCCCAGCTGGGGAGGAGTTTGGCATGGGGAGGAGAAGCAGAAGTGGGGAGAGAGGAGAATGCATGGAGAGCAGATTCAAGGAGCCGCTGAGGGCAGCAGGGTTCAGGCTGAAAGCTGAGACCCTGGAGACGTGCTAAGTTCCCAGAGACGCTGACAGATGGGGTCTTCCACAAGGGGTACAAAGAGCTCCCCAAGTTGTTTCCACTCTAGTAAGAAGAGACTGTCATGGCCCCAACCCATGCCTTGAATTTTACCTGCCATGCTAGGCTGAATCTGCAGTGAAATAAAACATTGCTCAGGCACCATGTCTTGTAACATACTTGCTATACACCTGCTATGTGCTGCTCACCCAGCTAACTTATAGAAGTGATCCCATGGCGGCCTATGGAGCCCATACTCTACACCACCCCGGATTCCAGCTCAGGTGACAACCGTGCTGTCCACGTGTTTTTATTCTCTCTTCCACTTCCTCTCTCCACATCCTCTGTTCTCCCCTCCAAAAATGCCCATATGCACAAAGTGGTTTGCTTTTTATTGGTGTCTGGGTCTAGATTCTTTTCAGGCTATAAAAAAAAAAAAAAAAAAAAGACAAAGCCAATGAAGCCACAACCTTTCCGCTTAAGCCACTGTGGGGACAATCGTCTTGCTGGTGAGTTGGGGCAAATCGTGCTGTCCCCTGTAGACTGCCTGTGTACCACGGATCCAGTGCGCAGCTGATGTGGGTTTCACTTCTGATCACGGAGCAACGGGCTGCACTGCTGCAAGTTTGGTCCCGTTCATTCTGATGACTTAGGATGTGGGACTTGGGCTGAATGGCTAAGCCCCAGGAGCCCAGGGACACAGACTGAGTCTCTGCGGACCGCACAGCCGACTGCCTCGGGGCACCTGAAACCCAGCTCTCTTGTAGGTATGGACGCCAATGTGGACAGATGATCCAGTCGGGCTCCCACCCCACCCCACCCTGGGGCCTTGGCCTAAGCTGTTCTCTATGCCTGGAATGCCCTCCCCCTCGACACTGTCCACCTGTCCAAATCCTACCTAGTTCAAGGACCAGCTCAAATACCAGTGGCTCCACAGAGCCCTGCTGGACCGTGCCGGCCAGAAATAACCTCGCTCTTCTCAGTTTCACAGGTCTGTGGTATCTCCTCTGGCCCTTTACAATGCACTCCCTTTGGTGGCAGCCGTTGGCACTGCTGGGCTCTCTACGGCACTTGGAAGACCCTTGAGCTCAGCAAGTGTGTTCCTTCCCTCTGGACCCAGCTCCCCTGCACCAAAAGCTTGTGCCAGCGATGGCTAAAACAGAGACTACAATATTCCCCCGTCCTTCTTTGGCTTCTCTTTCTTCTTCTGTGGCTTTTAGGAATATGTTTATTTGATCTTCCAATTACCCAGGGGAGGTTTGGAAACTCAGCGACAATGCTATAGAGACCAAAAATGCTTCCAAAGACCCCGCTCCTCACGCGAGGAGGCCTGAGGAGGAGGAGGAGTGGGGTCCCCGGTTTGCTGACAGCCTCTCCTGGGAACGGAAGTGCTATTTTCTCAAAGAACTTCATCTGCTCTGGTTGCTATGTGCCAGTTCCTCGGCAGAGTGGGAATTCCTGACTTTATTTTTAAGTACAGACTCCAATAATAGGCTGAGTAATTGCATATCTTCCAGAGGCCTTATTATACATGTACCAACATATTGAACTTTTAGAACCCATATTATCTTCCCGTAAATATAGGTTGGAAACCTTAAATTTCCAGCATTATGTGTAGTGGCAATGAGTATTTGGCTTTTTGTTCCCTCTCAAAGTATCTTGAATGAAGCATAAACTGTAAACCAAAAATGCTAATGCACGAGTAACAATTTCTCCACAAGGTGTCTGATTCCTCGTGTAGGTTCCAAAGTCCCTCTGCAACCATCCCTAAGAAAAGCATACGGTTCTACATAAGCCACAGCCTAACTTAGGGCCTCGTGGTGGAACTGTTCTTGCCAATGGGGCCCATAAATACTCCCGGGAAAAGGGACAAAGATACGTAATAGGTCTTCACCTGCCAGGATGGGCACTGGGGAAATGAATGTCTAGATGTGGAAATGCTTTTGGTATTGAATATTGCCATTTGTCTCATCCCACTGTCTTTGTAGACAGGGGAGCCCCATATGGAGAAAAACAAGGGGGAGGAGGAATTGTTCTGTAATACTTGAAAAGAAAAACAGTGTCACAGTTACTTGGCCCACAGGAATAAAGATTCAGGAAGGTCACTAAAATGATTTAGTTAAGAAAACGGTTGTGATGAATGAATACACCCATACTGGGTAATAAACACTTCATTCAGTATAAAATTTCCCCCTTTCAAAATATGACTCATAGTGAAAAACAATTGTCAGAAATATCAACTGGTTAGAAAATTGCACAGTGAGCTGTGTTTCCATGATCAATTCAGCAACGCAGCAGTGAAAATGTGAGGGGTATGTTCAAAGACCTGAGTTCAAATCCTGACTTCGGTACTCCCCTTCTGGTGTGTCCACAAGAAAATTTCAGTTCCATGGCTTCTTCTTCGATAAAGCAGTGATCATACCAGAACCTACTTCATGCAGCTCTTCTGAGAGGTGCATGGCATAAGCAAGATGAAGACCTTAGGAAGGTGTCTAGACTTAACTGACCAGAATTAATATTCACTGTAAGGGATATTACTTGTGCTCCTCTTCCTCCTGCTCCCAGCTGTTTTGTGGTCAATTTCATTAGTCCTTGTAAGGAAGACAGGATAGAATACTAGCTAACTGACACCAAGATAGGAGACGGTTTGGGTTTTGCACATCAAAATCCACAGGTTGTGTTTCTAGTTATGAAAGTTTAGGAGACAAAGGGAAAGACATGGCTATATCACCCATGATGGCTTTCATCTAACATACTGAAGGGGTAGCTAATCAAGGACAAAGAAGCCAACAAAACACAACTAACTGATAAAAGCTATTGGACGTAGACCCGTATTCAGTTCCATCGCAAGTCTGTTGTGGAAATAAAGGGAGCAATAGCAAAGCATGAGACAGGTCTCTCTCTGTCTGCAGCCATGTGGGACCCCAGGCTAGAGGCCCCTTCAGTCCTTTCACCACCTTTACAAACACAGTGGAATGAATGGGGTCTGACTGGCTCCTCTAACTCTGTGATTGGGGTGATTTAATCTCATGAAGCCCAGAGAGGCCTTGCAGGTTCACACAGGGTCAGGGCAGAGCCCTCCCAGGTAGAGCATGTCTGCGCAAGCCAGCAGGGGCCGTGGGCAAGTGCGCATCCAGCCCTGGATGTGGGGCTGGCACAGGCTGCAGAACAATGGAAACTTCCTGTTCTGGGTGTTAACTTTAGTTACCACAGCCAGACAGTGCTGCCAGTGGTGTGGAAGGAAAAATTGCTGTAGCCAGCTGTGCTGTTCACAGTCGGATGGATTCTGTGTAGCTCCAAATGGTGATGGAGCCAGCAGCCTGTTGTAGCCAAGGACAGGATGATGGATGAGCTACACACTGTGGCCAAGTAGAGAGAATGGCAGAAGTTCACTTCAGGGTTGTTAAAATGCTAATCTGGGTGAGTTAACAAAAGCCTAACAGAAGAGAAAAGGTTGAGAAATAAGTATACTTCATGTGGTATCTGTGAGGACCACAGATCCGATCGGATCGCCCTGGGGTACTTGAAGTGTTGTTTTTTAAAAAGTAAGAAGGTTTAGCAGTTTTCCTATTGGGAAAAATGGAAGCAATTTCAACACTGCTGTGGTCAGGGTCCCAGGGGGAAGACAGCCAACAACAAACCCCTCAACTGAAAAGTGGCACGGTATGCTTAATACAGTTATGCGATTTTCATTCTCACCATGTGGCAGGAGGATAAATGAAAGGCGCCCCCCTCCCAGTGGAAGTTGGCAGCTGTTCACAAAACCATTGGCATTCTAAGACAGTGGCTTTGGTAGATTTTCACACTAAGCCTCCGTTCACATAAGACCCAGAAATTACCCATCTCCCACTCTAATGACAGACTCAATACACAAACTCTACGAATGGTCTAGTGCATCATCTTTAATCTTAAAAGCAGGAAGACTGGACCACTGTAAATATTTGGTGAAGACAGACTTGCTGCAAACTCTCTAGGATTAAGTAATAGGCTGCAAAACAAAGATGCGTGTGGTTCTGTGTCTTGCCAAGTGATCTGTGTTGCTACTCTATTTCTTTTTATTCTTGCTCACGTTGCATGTAAAGAAACATGTCTTGCCCACCGGGAGTTCAGTGACTGGCTAGCACAGCTCCTGCCAAAGGACAGGTATTCAATAAATACTGCCTGGTCGGCATACCCCAATCGCCTTTTGCTTTCTCTAGAAATGAATCTAGAATGTGCAAAATTAAAGCTCATTAATTGAACTAAAAGACAGTATTCTATCTTACAGTATGCTAAGGAAGGAGTTTACCTCCTATGGTTACACTAATAATGGTTAGGCATGCAGCCAGGCTCTTAGCTTTCCATAAAATGCATCAGAAGAGTGAAAAATGACTCTATTTCAGATGCATTTTTCACTCTTTGTATCTTAGTGAAACTCACACGCAAGAACAATGACTAAGCTAATTACCACGGTTCATTATGATGGAGGAGCAAGAAGTGAAACACTTCTCCAGTTTCACCAGGTCCTTAACCATCACCAGCCATCCTTGTGAATCAAAACTCTGATTCTTATTTCCTTGCCTGTGGCCAAAGGAACCACCACTCAAGACAAGAAATGCGCTTACCCAAATATAGCCACAGGACCGAGCCCTCCGTAGCCAGCAAGTGGATCAAAGTCCTCCAGATTTGTAAATTGCTCTCACTCTGAGGACTAGCAGATTTGCACCACTGCCATCTTTCAAATCCACCAAACCAGGGAGACATGACCAGATGGCACTATTAGAGGGCACCAAAAAAATTTTTTTTAAAGAGGGCAAAATGCCCACAAATCTAAATCAAACTCAAGTTAACCAGCTGTCTGGCAACAGGGAAGTCACAATATTCCTGGCACACTCTCCCATATCACAGAAATGTTCCTCAAAATAGGTTATCCAGGTACCATCTCTGGCAGAATTGAGTTTAGGTAGCAAAGTTCTGTAGGATCCAGTGAGAAATGGTAGCAGACTGCTAATCTAACTAAATGGGTCCATGGAAGACACACACTGTGGGAATCGTAGGTTTCTCTACCTTACTGTCTTTGGAGACCACATTCTAGAAAACTAAACAAAAGCAGAAACACTAACTATGAAAAACAACTCAGCTGGAGTTGAGCGACAGTTTATTGATCTTAAGATGTTTAGGTTCATGGCAATATAGACCCAAATCACAGAGTTTATCTGGTCATCGGTATTTACCCAAGCCTGAGTAAACGTTTGTGTAATAACTACCAGCTTCACAGAATACGCCTGCCACTCACTATATTAAACATGACCACGCACGACCTAAGTTCATGTTAGGACCCCCTAAGACAGTGAGGGCATTAGCTTTTTAATGGCATGAATAAACCAGCACTGAAACCTATTGTTATAAATCCCTGAAAGGACATTAAAATCCTCCCTGGAGCTGTCTGAGATAAGATTTCATAATACTCTTAAAAAAAAAAAAAAGACTTGGAAATTTTCCCCAAAAGGAGTTTGTCTCCCATTCCGAGGGACAGAGAACAAACCAGTTTAGGAAAATGTTAAAGCTTTCCTTAGGGCTTCATTCTTGAAATCAACAAAAAGAATTCACTTTATTACCCCAAATATTAAGCAGAGAGAAAGACAACATCAAAACCATAATGCCCATCCTCTTTTACTGCAGACTTAAATTCTTACTAGCCAGAAGTTAGAGAGATTGCCCTGGACAATTTCCCCCGAGTAAGCGGAAACAATATGGTTATTTTTAAGGGAAAGAGGCCGCAGTGGCAGGTCCAATTACGGTTTACAAAGTCTACCAAAGAATCCATAATAATGATCCCGTCCCCTGGGTGAGGCTGGAGGGGCTGGGAAACCAGAATCTGAGCGCGGCAGCCTTGAGTTCCCCTAAGGCTGGAATTCATAGCGGGCTGCCTCTGCCACAGCTCCATGACGTTTAGCTTTTTACAAGTCCTGGATTTGAACAATCACCGGACAGCCAGGGTCCTGATCGGCACAGAGCAGGAATTTCTCAAACCCCATTTCTCGTTCACACCTCCAAGTCCTTTTATGACCTTTCCTTTCAATCCAAGAGTTCTCCGTGACATCCAGGGGAAGCTCTAAGCCCTTTCAAATCAGCCAAGGCGGACTGCCGTGCCCTTTTCCGCAGACCACAGACAAACATCCCCGCTGTCAAGACGGGAAATAAAAAGTTTCCCTACCTTCCCGGAACGTCACCATGGCCCCGCGCGCCGCGGCTCCTTCCCGGCTGCAGGACGCCGCCGGCCGCGCCGGAGAAGGGGCTCAAGCAGCATCGACTGCTCCTGATTTGTTTCCATCCATAATTGATGGGGAGATGAGAGCGTCACACGTCTCCGCGCTCAGCTCTTGCCGCCTGGCGGAGACCCTGTCCAAGAAGCTTCCGCAACGCATTTGCAGCCGGAGAACAAAGCGCGGAAAGTTGCCGCGGAGAGTAGCCCAGAGGAGGATCTGGGAGCCCGGAGGGAGGCCGGCGGTTCGGGCCGCCGCAGGGGAGGGGATGAGGGAGGGTGGGAAGAGGTGGCCCTTCTCGGAGACGGAGACGGGGACGCGGGCGGGGTGGCCCCGGCGCCCAGCGCCCGCCCCCGCCAGCAGGCGCCGCTCCGCCCCAGGCGCACTGGAGGGCAGTGCGCCCGCTGGGGGCCGCAGTGGCCCGGCCCCCGCGTCCCCGGTGCGCTCCGGGGCCTCAGGCTGCAGGGGGCGTGCGGGCTGCAGCGGGATCGCAAGCTCCAGCTCCGCCCGGCTCCGCGCCCCGGGTCTCAGATCGTGTGTACCCTGCCTGGCCAGAAACTTTTCCTCGCTCCCGCTCTGCTTTTCCTCCCTCGAGGAGGGGGCACTTGGAGCAGGGCCCCTCCCCCAAGCCTAGCCAGTGTGGACGGCTCCGCGCGCCCCTCTCCGCGCGCCCGGGGCACGGCCAGCAAGACAGCGGCTCGGAGAGGAGATCGACTCCCCCGTGACACGACAGCGCACACACACACACACACGAACACATCCACACACGCGCGCGCACGCACACCACACACGGGCGCTGCAGCCTCTGGGGCTGGGGGCCGACCCCCGTCATCACCCCAAGCCTGACCCAAACGTGTAGGAAACAGGCTTACCTCATGGGTGGGAGAAGGGTGGCGAAAAATAAAAAGCTTGACACGATCAAGGGAAAAAGAAAACCGAGACACCATGGAGAAACAGACTTCTCTCCATCGCCTTCGATCTCGGTTTCCTCGCTCGAGCCTGGAACTCGCCACCCCCGAACCTCGCAGCGACCGCGGCAGCGGCAGAGGCGGCGGCGGCGGCGGCGGCGGCGGCGGCGGGACGGAGCTGGAGCCGAGCGAACCGCCGCACGGCAAATGGTGTAATTCGATCCATCTCCAAGTCAATCCATCAGCCCGCCGAGCCCGGCTTCCTCCGCGCCCTCGCCAGCGCGCGGCGCGGTCCCACCCCCGGCGCGCTCGCCCGGTGCGTGGAGCCCCCGCGCGGTGCCGAGTGGACCCGGGCTCCGAGCCGCGCGAACACCGGGCCCCGCCGAACCCCTCGGACACCCGGCCCGCGCCCTCCTCCTGCCTCCGCGGAGGGGCTGCTCCTGCCCGCGGCTCCGGCGCCCGAGCTCTGCGCGCCGCGCCCGCCGCAGCCCGCGAAGCCGCCTTCTCCTCCCCTCCCTCTGCCCCTCACTGCTTTCGGGGCTGACCCCCGGACAGCCAGAGGACAAAGCTTTGCAGGCCGGCGGAGCTGAGGGCGCAGTGGTTCCCTCAAGTTCTGCCTGAGTTTTCTAGTCTTAAGATTTATGTTTTAGGCACATCCTGCAAACCCCGCCCCCACAGGACACCCCCCCAACGCGCACACAGAGACACACGACACACACACAACACACTCCCCAATTTCTCTTTATAACCACTAAGCAAAACAGCTGGGAAGAGGCAATCAAACGTTGCTTTATCTTTATAAAATACAGAAATTGCCTACTAAAAATCCCATTTCTACTTTGAATGAAAGCCATTCAGTACAGTATAATTTTGCAGGCTAATGAGCCGGTATTACAGGCAAGTGTTTCGTGTAATACGTTGTGGGGGGGAAAAATGAAAATGTCCTTGGAGTGACATCATTTAAAACTGTCACAAATGAAAGGGGGGACAAAAGAAGTCATATATCCCCAAGTAAGAGGAGTTTTCATCCAAATTTCCTTTCCAAGAATGGGCTGTGTTCATTAATTTCCGGTTGAATTAGGTATTACTGAGGGGTCCGAAGGGCCGGAATGAACCAGTTTGCCCCTGTTTAAAGAAAAAGCAAAGGGCTTTTCTGTCCAGCTTTTAATATGTCTTTAAGTTTGGTTAATTGCAGTGAGAGAGCCAAGAGAAAGACGAGGGTAGGTGATTTTTCCTTTTCTTGATGATTCCTGCTCTCTGCGAACAGAGTTACATGTTTCCAGGTAGGAGTTGTTTCTGGCAGTTACTCTGACAGTGTTGAAAAGGAACTGGAAAAAAAAAAGACACCCCAGACTTGCTGCGGAGCCATCTGGAGACCTGTTTCCTAGATGCCTAACACTGTGTAGTCCAGAGGAAGGAAGGCAGACCAGGGGAGTGTTTGTTTGTTTGTTTGTTGGTACCTGGGATCAAACTCACAACCCTGTGCTTGCCAGGCAGGCCCTTAAACCACTAAGCTAAATCTCCAGCCCTATTTTTTGAGACAGGGTCTCACTATGCAGTTCAGGCTGGCCTTGAACTCACTTTGTAGCCCAGACTGGTCTCGAACTCACAATGATCTTCCTACCTCAGCCTCCTGAGTGCTGGGATTAAAGGCCTGCACCACCATGCCTGGCAAGGGGGGAGTCTTTTAAATATAAATCCTGGTCCTGCTGGTCTTCCTACTGCAAGAAAAGGGGAGGGGGCGGAAAGAACCGATTTGGCAACTGAGCTCTGTGGTTCTTCTGGGGTGAGGTCTTTTGTGGAGGGGTTGGGGGTGTGTTTTGTGGCTGTGCTGGGCTCTGACGTCACCACAGGTTACTTGGCAATCAGGGGCCTCCCTAGCCAACTTCCGACTCAGAAAAGCTGGGCCTCTTCGCAGGCGGGCACCCTGGCGCCCCTAGTCTCCCCTTCAAGGGAGCAGGCAGAGGCCGTGCAGGCAGAGGGCGCCGTGTGCTGAATGAAGATGAGAGGAGATGGTCACGCGCCTGGGGAGGACTCACATCCGCCACCTGGGGACGGAAAGCTGATTGATGCCTGATCCCCAGTCTGCGGTGGCACCAAAGGCAAAACAAGGAAAGAAACAACAGCAGCAACAACAACAAAAAACAAAACTTCAGTCCTCTGGATTCTTGAATCCTCTGCTGTAATTCCGTGACAGCCAACTTTAGAGAGCGCAGTTTCCCTCAGTTCTGAGAGCCAGGAATAAAAACTGCAGGCTGCGGCAGGGTACCCGGTGAGGTCCCTGCAAGTCGAGGATGAGACATGTTTCCTCTCTAAACATGGGCCCAGACCTCCACGCCAATCCCCGTGTTTGGTCTGCTAGAGGAAGAGACCAGGAGCTCACCCGGAGAGAATAGTGTCCTTCACCTTCGGACGAAGATCAAAATACTGTCCCCATGGATCTGCTTATCTCTGGTTTCTAGAGAGCAACTTGATGGCAGGAGGATGCTTTCTGTTTGGACGTTTGTGGAAAGAAGTCTAAGGAAACTGCTCCCTCCACGTAGCCACCACTGCTGCAGCTGATTGGCACTGGGTCCCCTCCTTTCCTTCCCCAGTATCCCCCTCCCACACCCACCCACCTACTTTGTGCTTTAGGCACTAGTTTTGCCTGGATGCCTGCAGTTCCCTATTGGGCCACGATGTTCACTGCGTCTCTGCTTTCTGTCACTTCATTTGTGCTTTTCTTAACAAAAGTAAAAGAAATGTTTAGCTGTGAAGATTTCCCTCACTCTGCTAACCTGTTGGGCGAGTCGAAGTATTATTGCTGGTCTGCTGGGTCTTGGCCTCTAACAAGTCATGTGATAGAGTAACATCCTACTGGACACTTCCAGATGCCAGAGTGCTCAGCTCTTAGCAAGGTCTCAGCATGAGCAATGAATAAATGAATGAATGAGTGGTGATATCTGGCTATTTCCATACCCAGAAAGAAAAACTTATGAGCTCAACCATGCTCTATGTGGTCAATGATTATGCTTTAGTATTATGTGTATAATAAGTAGTATAATTATTTTACTATTGAGTTTTAAGTTTAAAAAGCCATCTGGATATTATAGAAAATCTTTGTGTATAATTGTCCATAAAAAATTACAACCAGAAAGTACAACTGCTTAACTTAGTTTTTAACCAAAATGGATATGCCAACTCTGTTCTAAGCATTTGTAGTTACCATTATCATAATTGTTTCAGTGACTTGGTTAATGCCACACATGTAGCCACTAACTATGATTCGTATCATACCCTTATATAGTTGTAATAATAGTTAACATCCAGGTCATAACTATTAGGGAACTCTCTAGAGTATTATTAAACCTGGATTCAAATCCTCCCCTTCTTCCTAGATTTGTTCCTCCTGGATAATTTATTTAACCACCCTTCAGTTTTCTAATCTGTAAAAGAGGAATGGCAAGAATAATGTTTCAAATGCATTTTGTGGAGACTGAATATAAGAACACATATATAATGTGTTTAGCATCTTACTTAGAACACAGCAAGTGCAGAATAAATATTAGCCAACATTTTTTTTTGCAAGGTGGGGCAGTTAGTGCGATGCTGGCCTCCTATAGAACTGGATTAGAAACTTCAGCTGACTTCACAAAGCTGTGTGACTTACAGCTCCACCAGAAGTGCACAGGGAAATTTCAGTCTGTCCCCATCCTTCTCCCTTATCTGCGTGAACACATCTGTTAATTCGAGTGCTCATGCCTCGCTGTCCAGTTGATGGGAAGAAAACATTTTGCGTGAATTTTAATGGATAACATGGTTTAGGATGTAGGTTTTCATGTTCCAAAATGAAAAGATGAAGGTATTGGAATTTCAAAGGTAGCTGCAGCTTCGGCGATGACTTCAATTTGGAATGCACACACGATATTCCTTGCATTCGCACATTATAGAAAGTGGTTTTGTGGCGAGGGATTGCTCTCAAAACTAATCTGCACACTCCACGACACGATAAATCATTAATAATACAGACCCGAATCTCAGCATCTGCATAGGCACAGCTGGCCTCCTTGTGTCAACACCGTGCATATGAAAGTGACTCTGCCAAGATATTTCACTTTAATGAAAAATATTTATCATGATAAATCTTTAACCTCAACATTTTACTGACATAATTCATTTCTACTACTATGAACTACGATAGTATACCGCTGTAGCTATGCTTATGTTTAGAGTGATAAAAATGTGCATTTTTAGTCATTCTGACTACTCTACCTTAGCATGAATAATTTTGGTTGTTCACTCTGAGCAAAGGGAATGCACCGTGCATTTATGGAAATAATAAATCAGATGTTTATCTAATTTTGCTAATGACCTCGTAGGTACCACTGTGTGGACACTGAATGCCCAAGCCAAATAAAAAGAATCAGGCTGGAAAAACAAAACAAAACAAAAAAATCTAACTGCTATTACAGTAAGATGAGCAGCACATAACTTTTAGTAATATTAGCTCTTTTGAAAACAGACAAGCGGCATGCAGACTATCACCATTTTATCAGTGATCTTTTGAACAAACAGAAGCAAAATAAACTTTTTGGAGAGAGGATAACAAGCCCATAATTCAGTCCAAGTTGCTTAACTGTGCTACTGTGTGCTTTGGGAAGGAACACTTTGGATTCTGGAACGCCACCTTCTATTTCAGCAGGAAGAAAGCTGACACTAAATTTCTGATCAACTTCTTTCCATGCGTTGATGGGAACCAAGTGTTTGATCTTGAAGAACTGGGGTTGAATGATACCCATTAAATGTTAGAGTGGCTCAATGAAGGAGAAAGATAATGAAAATAAGCAAATGCAGTAAAGCATTGAAAACTTTAGGGTTTGTACTGCTGTTTTTGTTTTGTGGTACTGGGGATGAAACCAGGGCCTCACGTATGTCACTGCTCAATGCCTGAATATACTTTCAGCCTGTCTTAGTTATTTTTTCTCACCTGACACCTAAAGAAGGAAAAGAAGGAAAGGTTTATTGTAGATCAGTTTGTAGAGGTTTCAGGTCAGAAGTGGAGGGCTCCAACGGAGGGTGGCATGACAGAGGAGAAACAGTGCACGGGAGGAAATAGTTGGGTCGAGTGAAACTTCTAGTTTTAGGTTTTTGGGGCATCTGCTTACTGATCTCCATAGTGGTTGTACTTGTTTATATTCCCACCAACAGCTTTTGGTATTATTTGATATTTTTGATGACTGTCATTCTTTCTGGAGTCAAATAGCATCTCACCATTGTTTTAATTTTGGATTTCTCTAAGGCTAACAGTGTTCAACGTTTTTTCATATATTTATTGGCCATTTGTACCCCTTCTTCTGAAGAGAATCTGTTGATTCTTAGATACTAAATAATGAACTCACTCAAAAAGAAATTAGGAAAACAGCACCATTCATAGTAGCATCGAGGAAAATTCAATACAGTGATACCCCTCGGTTCATGAATTTAATTCACCGCACAGTTCTGGGGGAAGATGACAATGTTTATGCTCATGCAGAGAAGATCGCTGCAGTTGTGTTGGTCACCCGATGTGGACTTTGCAAACAGAAGCAAAAGTTTTCTGGACACTTCTGTTTGTAAATTGAGCTGTCCTCGAACAGAAGCATTTGTGAACCAAGGTATAACTCCATTTAGGACTCAACCTAACCAAGCAAGTGAAAAACCTCTACAGTGAAAATTAAATCGCTCTGAAAAGAAGAGATTAAAGAACGCATCAGAAGATGGAAAGATACCACCTGTTCCTGGATAGGCAGGACCAATACAGTCACAGTGACTATACTTCCAAAAGTGATATATAGATTTAACACTGTCCTAATGAAAATACCGAGAGCATTCTTCACAGATATAGAGAAAACAATCTTAAAATTCACATGGAACTAGAAGAGGCACAGCATAGCATTAGCAATTCTGGGTCATGGTAGCAAAGCAGGAGGCACCACAATCTCACACTTGAAGTTATATTACAAAGCTACAATGATGAAAACTGTATGGTACTGGCACAAAAATACACATGTGGATCAACGGGACAGAACATAAGAAGCAGAAACAGCCACAGGCAAGTATTTGATGTTTGACAAAGGAATCTAAAGCATACACTGAAGGGAAGGTAGCCTCTTCAACAATGGTGCTGGGAAAGCTGGTGATTCACATGTAGAAGATTGAGTCTATATACATATATATCACCAGGTACTAAACTAAAAATGGATCAGGATTGAAATGTTTGTTTGTTTGTTTTGTTTTTGTTTTTTTGTTGTACTGGGGATTGAACTCATGACCTTGTGCTTGCCAGGCAGGCGCTTTGCCATTGAGCTATATCCCCAGCCCACAAAAAGTGAAATGTAAGAAATAGAAACACTGAACTGCTGGACGGTAAAACCCTGGAAGACATAGGCACAGATAAACACTTTCTGAACACAATCTCAGTGGTGCAAGGCATCAACACATGGGGTACTGTATCAAATTAAAAAGGTTTTGCACAGTAAGGAAAACAACAGAGTAAAGAGTATACAGAATGGGAAATTTTTTGCCAGCTATTCCTTGGAGAAAGGACTAACGTCTACCATACACATAGAACTCAAACACTTAGATCTCCCAAAATAAAAGACCTGATCAAAAGATGAGCGACCAAAAATCTTAATCCCAACGGTCCACATACAAAACTTCTGGACATGTGAGGTACAAAGAGTAGATTCACAGCAGGAACCCACCAGCGCCACCTACTGGTTAAATAAAAAAGAGAAAATAGGATTGTGGGTAATTTCTCTTTCCAAATAAGGATCCTTAAAGCACATTTTTCCTTTCCTGCTTGCCTTCTCAGATAAGATATGGGCAACTATGGACATTCTGTTAGCACTGAATCTACTGGAGTTATTAAAAAAAAAATTACACTGCTAATGTGCAAGAGAGTGAAGGGTGGTATGTATGGGAAACAGGAAGTTGCTATTCTAGGATAAAAATCAACAGCAAACACAGTTAGCTTTAGGCTGTCGTAATAGGAGTGGGTAAAATCCAACATGTCCTGTTCAATGGTGCTGTCATGACAAGGTTCAGCAGCGTGGGGAGATACATTTGACTGTCAGGCATTTACATCTGGGTTTTAGAGATGGAGCCATTGAGTCAGCCAGCAATGACTCAAACGAGGGGGCACAGGGTCACCCTCCCCAGCCGTCCCAGGTACACAGGTTCCACTAATATCCCCAAAGAAGGCTCAGGTGGAACTTACAAACTGGTCTAACCTGGGTTTGGTTCCACATTGTGTTTTGTACGTGTTTTCCTTGTCCCCAGATACCCCTGGCCTTCAAACCATTCAGCCAGCAAATGAAAACAGTTCAGATCCATACATTTTTATAACATATTTTCTATGAAGCTGATAAAAACATTATGGGATTCATTTTACCACCATCCAGGATGCGATCCTTGGTGACTTCTAGGAATTGTCATGTATATTGAAAGATCTCTTCGAGCTTATTTTTCTAAGGCAAGCCTAAAAAGATAGCCTTACAGAATTTCCCATTGACTCTGTGTTTCAACTGCAAAACTAAAAGGAAAATCTAAGAGCTTTCTTGGAAAAAACCAAACAGGTCTGGAAGGATGGATCAGAGTTTTTAAACAGCATCACACAACAATTAAATTTGACTATCTCCACATGACAGTTGTATTCAGTGGTCAACTTTTGACATCTTATTGCATCTGGATTCACATACACACTATGTATATATGTTATTGTGTGTGCATGCATGTGTGTGTGTGTTCCCTCGAAGAGTTCCTGTTTAAAGGTTTATGAGTTCCTTTGCTGTATTAAAATCTTTGAAATTATGCTCATAAACTACCCAATATGCTCTGAATTTCTAGGTCATAATTACAAAATAAGCAGATTCATTTTTCAGCACAAATTTTAATTAAGAATTCCAGTTATGCAATTATTTGCTAATGAATAATACCTACTCAGTACCGAGACATTCTAGTAAGTATGTTTACTCAAAAGTATGTTTTCTAAAGGCAGTTTTCATGGGTCAATTTCCATTTTAAGTCATCAACCTCAGTAAGTGTCATATCCAAATAAAAGGAAAATGCTTATCGCCTATATCATTTAAAGAGGTGGGGATAGTTTATAATTGCTGGATAGTTTATAATTGCTAGAAATAAATTAATTTAGTGATAAAATCTAATCAGTCATCATTTCAGCTCCTCATAAATATCCAACTACTGAATTCAGTGTTTTATTTTATTTAGATGATTTAGCTAAGCCTTCCTGTTGTCCACTCATTGGGTAAACTTTTTCTTATAAAAGGAGGAGAATAGAGAAACTTATTTGGCCCATGTTTATTTAATTGTGACTTGCAAAAAGACAACCCCAGTCTGGGATCCTGATTCCTTAAAGATGCTCTTGTTTTTACTGTAGTAAGGAACCAATCATTTTTGCCTGTGATTTATTTGCTGACTTTTATACTGGAGAACAAAAAATGTAAATACACAAAAAGTAATCTGGTTTTTTTTTTTTGATATCAGACAAATGTACAGCCTGCAGAAGAAAGATGCATCATTTTTACAAATGGAAAACAAAGTTAACCCTTTCAAGTGCAACCACTACAAACACACAAAGGGCTGGATTTCTGTGGACAGGCTGAGTTGGTGAGTTCCAAGGGGACCAGAGACTTCTCAAATCGAAATCAGGGCACTGCCAAAGCCAAGCAAAGTACTAAGATATATCCCCAAGTTAAGACTATAACAAAAGTGAAAGGGGGCAGGACCACACTCAGTCCTTCTTGCACAAATTCATTTCACCGTTTGTTATTAATAGCAGCAATCTGCTTTGTGTAAAGCAGTGTGCAGAGATAAATGAGAAATACCTTGCACTTAGGCAGCAACTTAAAATTTGAAAAGCAGTTTTATCACCGGGAGTCTTTGGCAGGGAACAGATGGCATACTTAGGCAATTTGAGGAGGCTGTGACGAAGGTACTGTTTGTGAAGGTGTGGCCTGCAGGGAGGCCACAGGAGCTGGTTACCTTGGGGCCTTACTATCCTTCAGTCCCAAGGAGCTAGAGGAAAAAGGAACAAGAGAACCTGGAGTCTCAGAGACTAAAGAGAACCCCTTTCAAGGGAGCTGTGACCCTTGACCAAAACAAGCTGCAGTATGAGGTGACCTGTCGGGACAGGAATAGAGAAATGGGTATCATAGTATCCTTCTCTCCCTCTCTCTGCTCTCCTTGGTTCAACTTCCCTGGAAACTAAAGGTAAAGGGCCTTTTGACACGGGTCCATAGACCTCAGCCTCTGGGCAAAGAAAGCAGGAGACAGGAATTGAGGGTGCATCTGGTAGAACCCATGGAAACTCACCATTTGTTTTATCCCCATCCTTATAGAACACTAGGGAGTAGAGACTTCCTTTTTTGCAAACAAGAAAATTTCTATAGGGAGACTTGCTTACTGTAAATCAACTGTAGAGCAGAACTAGACCTTGAACCCAGGTCTGCTGAATCTAACTGGAGCTTATCACAGGCTCTCCCTCCTCTCTGCCCTTTGAACTTCCTTATTACCCCTATCTCACCCTATCACTTTAATAACAGATTTGATTACTCACCTGGACTCAGCCCTTTGACTGGAGAAGAAGCCACTAAGTCTTTGTGTTATCACTGTACTGAGCCATGGCTGGGACAGGAAGTCTGGGGTAATTTGGTGAATGGAATAAAGATTGTGTGTGCAGCCTAGCTGGAGAGACAAGTGTGCAAGGAGCTGACACATGCATGACACAATGCTATAAGCACCAAATCCGGAGTTACAGGGATATACAGAGCCCAGGCAGTGGATACTGGTTCTCTTCATGGAAGACTTTATAACACGGAGCCCTGTGAGCTGTGTGAGGCATACTGAGAAACACATGCCCCAAAGGTGAGGGCTGTCACACAGGTTATAACAGGGGCAGGGAGGGCAGGGGCATCAGCAGGTTACTTTTTTCTCACTGCTGGGACAAAATACTTGATACCCAAAGTGAAGCAAGGGAAGGTTTATTTAGCTCACAGTTTATGGAGGTTTCAATCCATACTTGGCTGGCTCCAAGGCAGGGTGAGACATGGTAGAGGGACAACAGTTCATGGCAGCAGAAGACAGCACAAGCAACAAGAGCAAAAGGGAGGAGCACAAGAGAGGACTCTTTCTGTCCCTTATATTTCCTGTAGACCACAGTCTCTTGGGTGTAGCACCCATACCCATAATCCCAGCATTGGACCACGACTCATTTACAAACTCCAGAAGCCCGCTCCCATGGCTGTGCAAGGCTTTGGGGGGACATCCAGACTCAAACCATAACAGCAGGGCTCCTACAGTAAACTGTGGGAGATATGATTCAAAAACACAAGCTCATCCTACGTGGTTTCCTTGCTGACATGTGTTACAGGTTTAATGTTTAATTAGGGTATTTAGAAAAAATAGGCATACTTCTAAGGACACCAGCTATCATAATGATTCAGAGACAGTTTTTTTTAATTTATAAAGCATTAATTAGTTGGGTGGGTTTTAGATAATTTTCTTTTTTTAAAATTTTTATTAGTCTGTGTTTGCAGTACCCAATGATTACATTCCTCACGGGGAGCTGGCACATCTACATAACATGTCTTCATTCTTTCTTCATCCCTTCCTCGTCTCTTCCTCCATTTCTTGGTCTCCTCTTCTTTTGTAAAAGAGCAGAGATGATCAGAAAGCTTTTGGAAAAGCAGTGGCTCTGTGACTCTCAAGAGGTTTCAGAGTAAGGATGCTACTGTAGGGGTAGGGTAGAAGAGGACAGTGATGGAAGTGGGACCCGTGGAAAAGTAGGGGTACACTTCAGGAGACATAGCTGCATTGGCTTTGAGAAGTCTGAGTGTTGGGGAGAGCAGTGAGGGAGATATCCCTAAGTGTCTTGGTCTAGCCAAATTTAAGAAAAGTTGAGTTTTCATAAGAGGTGGAAACACAGGAGATGAAATAGATTGGCAGAGAAGGGATAACTGAGTTTGCTTTTGAGTTGAATGGAGCTTCAAGTGCTGGTGTGGTGTCCAGGAGGGAATGCCAAGCAGTAAACTGGGAATTACTAGCACACTTACAGCCAGGAGACAAGGGGAACTTCTGTCTTCTAGAAGAATAGCAAAATTTTGATGAGTCAAATTCAGGGCAAAAAGGAAGAGGAGATCCAGGCTCTAGGTCAAAGTGAGCTCCTGGGTTCCAGGGTGCTGAGTGTCGGGGGAGAAATCCTGTACCTGGGCCCTGGCCTCCACCTCTAGCTCAGAAAGCAGACTGGGAGAGTTAAGGAGATATTCCCGTTCCTTGCTCCAGGCATGCACACATAGGAAAAGCAGCCCTGGAAAGGCACCATATTTTACCTAATATCTTTTGGAGTTGACTGTTCAGTGGTATCTTTTCAGCCTGACACTTTCACACACACACACACCCACACACAATGCTACTGGGTAGTTTTAACACTTTTGGTGAAACCATCCAAAATCATTATTATAGAGATGGTTGGGGAACTTCGATCTTTTTGAATATGGCGTAGACGAGGAAAGAACACTCAAAATGAATTTACTTAATCATGATCGCCAGTGAAACATTAGGCAACTGGAGGCTCTGACCATCAATATCTGCCTTTAAACCTCAGTGATCTTAGGAAGTACAGTTCAGTGCCTTTTCTCTCAGTTATCTTGGGCAACACCATTTAACTTGATTTGAGGTGTTAACATGAACTATAATAGAGTGGATCATTTCAGAGCAAGGAATCACTTCCTGACAGCTACGTGATTAAAAAAAAAAAAAGGAAGGATGGATACCATTACCATCAGGATATTATGTAATGGTCAGGGTGAGCTTTACAGCAGCTGTACTTTTAAGAAAATTTATAATACACTAGGTATAGGATTATAAAGATGGTCACTTAATCATTCTTGCTCTTTCTTTTTTGAGACAAAACTGAACTCCTGGCCTTGTCCTCTAGCCTCAGGCTCTCCAGAAGGTGGGACTGCATGCACACCCCAACATCTGGCTTCTTTTTTTCTTATGGTGATTAGTTTCTTCATTTGTTTTATGCAGACCACTGCAAAACAACTTATACAGTGTCCTTCTAATATAGAGTGGAGGGGAGCAGTAGCAAGGTAGAGACACAGAGTGAAAAGGCAGGCAAATGAGAAATCTAATTAAATTTAATGGCATCAGTCCAAGAAAAAAAAGATAAAGTCTTTAGCAACATCTGCAATTTCAATTTCTGAATGGTAAGTTGTTTCACTGGCAGAAACTTACTTTTCTGTGTGCGTGTTTTGTTTTATTATTTATCATTAATGGAAGGAGAAATAAAATAAATATAAGTATTTGTTAATTTCATGGAAACTCGAATTACACAAAATGTCATAGAATGTATGCTTAATTACATAAGCAACTTTTGTATTAAAAACATCACTTTATTACCCTCTATAAACATTTTATGAATCCATTTAGATTATGGTTAAATTAAGAGAAAATGAAAGGCAGGGATAAACTACAAAGGATTCTTTCCTTGTGCTTTAAACTGACTTCATTAGAACTGTAATTTAGGGCTTCGTGTAACTGAGCTACCCAAGAGCAAAGATGGGACAAATCGGTCCTTTCATTATTGAGTCAAATATTGAAAAAGTAGCGTTTGCCTTTTCACGAATATTGAACATGCCGGGGGCCCGGGGGATCCCACCTAAGCAGCCAGGTCTGGGGTAGGCTTCAGAGACTGAACCGCTGGACTCCGCCTGGGTTCCTTCTCCCACTTTCCTTCCTGTGAAATTCCTTCAGCTGCACCGAAGCAGGCAGGAAATTCAGCAGCCTTTGCCCCACAAGGCTCCTAGCACGCTTGTCACTGAGGTAGCAGGGGATCAGGGCTCTGGGAAGGAGCAGGGTGCTCTGGGTCGGAGGCTAGGATGGGACCCAGCAGACCCTTTGTTCAGCAAAGCTTTCTGCCTTCCAGGCCCACGTTTGTGCACGGAGAGCTGCAGAGAAGCCAGTGTTCCCCGAGACAGCGCACAGCCTGGCCCTGCTTCAGCACCCACCGTCCAGCCTGAGGGTGGGCACGGCGGTGAAGTCAGAGCATGCGCAGTCCCGGAGGCCTGCGCTTCCTTAAGAGGGGAGTCCTGGACCGACCCGAAGGCCGGTGGTGGCTAAAGTGGGCGGGGGACCTGCCTGAGAAAGAGGGGAAGGAGTGAATAAAAAGTATCAGGAAAGCAAAAATGATCAACATTTTAAAGTCATATACTGTTTTATTCGATTTTATTATAGGGTAAGGGCAAAGTTCATGGGTTTTTTTTTTTCCCTTCTTCTTCTTCCTTTTTGCTTACCTTGGGGATAGTAACAATTTTAAGTATCGGTTTCCTCTCCTCCTGTACGGAGATAATGTTAAATTTGGTTCTTGGTAGGGGCAAAGTAAATGATGTTTGTGAAAACATCAGCTAAATTTTATGGAGAAAAAACTGTAAAACTTTAGAGAGAGGCTTGCTGTTACTGAAGTCCAGCGATCAGCCTGGTAGGGGTGGCAGGATCCCTTGGGGTGCACGGTTAACCTCCAGGCCCAGCCTCTGTGTCCCTACGAGGAGCCCCTCCAGGGCCCTTCTCCAGTCTCCCACTGGGTACTGGGGTTTGCACGATCCTCTGTGTCCAAACTGCCTTCATGCAAGCACGCTGGGACACGCTTGTGACCCCAGCACTCTGGGAGCCATGGGTAGGAGGATCGCAAGAGTGAGCACAGCCTGGGCAACTTAGTGACTTAGGGAGACCCTGTCTCACAACAAAAATTAAAAAAAAAGAGCCAGGAATGTAGCTCAGTGCAAAGCCCTTGTGTTTAATTTACACTATTGCAAAACAAACAAACAAACCAAGACAAAACAAAAACACTTGCCCATGCAGTAGCCAGTGCTAGGTGGCGTGGACCTTATTTCCCGTTCCTAGTGCTGCTCAGGATAGTGCGTTGAAGGAATGGTTTGAGTAATAACACAGAGATGACAACATGATATAATGGACTCCTACCACAACGGTACATTTCTTAGATCTTCAAATACTTCCTGATTACCGCTATGAAACAAAACTCGAATAAGATCCTTGTTTAACATGCTCAACTTGTAAATATCTCACACCAACATACAGCATAGCTCTTAATGGTAAAGTCTAAGAATTCCTTGCACAGAAAAAAACTCATGAATATTAGCCACCAGTTGCTATCATAGTTTGCCATGATTTCGCAGGTGGCAGCTAATGTCATAAGACAAGAAAATGAAGTATTGTCATAAATTTTAGAAAGAACGAAGCAAACATAAATTTTTTGAAAAGCAAGTGTGTTTAGCAAAATAGCAATTTATAAAACAATGCAAAATTGCTATTTTTACTACATGTCTAATATATACGAACACATTATTGTAACATACAACAGGAAAAATATCTCATTCATGAAAGTAAACTAAACATAAGATTATGTGAAGCCAAACTTGTAAAGAAATGTTCTGGATACATATGAAGAAAACTATAGTGGTCTTTAGAAGAACATAGTATAATAACCAGATTTTATTCTTAATATACGAAATCTCCATGTAACAAAAATGTTCATGACTTTTTTTGAACTAATCTACAAAATTCAAATGTAGTGTAACTGTAATTAAATTCCAGATGCCTTTTCAAGTTGTGTGTGGCAGGATAAAAGACTTGTTTAAAAATATAACACTAGTATAAAAAAATCTGGAAAAATAAAGTGTTTTGCCTATCTGTATAATTGCATGTATTTTAATGCTATCATGCTTAAAATACTGCCACAGAAATACAGCAGGGAGCACTGAAGTTAATGAAACAGAATAAAATGCAGAGATAAACACAGGTATATGAGTAAACTAGAATATAACTACAGTACTATTTCAAATAACAGGTAAAGGATACATTATTAAATAACCAAGTTGTGACAATTATCTATCTGTTAAAGGAAAACAAAACGAATTTTATTTCACATTTCACTGTTCACAAAAAAGTTTTCTAATGAATCAAAACCTAAATTTTAGAAAGAGACTTTAAAAATGCAAATAAATATTTCCACAAACTAGAGTAGGAAAGGCCTTTCTAAATATCATTCAAAACCAAAAATCAGGGAAAAGAGGCTGATATTTTTATTGTAAAATACAAAAATTAGAGTAGAGCGAGAAACACAATAAATACATGTTGAAATAGTAACTGGAGATCATTTATAATATAAAAACAAAAGGACTAATATTCTGTTGACAGCTGTACTGAGACACAATACACATACCCAAAAGTTACGCTTAAAATGTACAAGTATGCTAAAATTTGGGGATCCTTTACTACATTCTAAGTGTAATATATTTCATCACTCCCCAAAACAACCCCATATCCACAAACAATCTGTTCTTATTCCCACTTCCCCAGTTCCTGGGAACCTCTAATATATTTTCTCTAGTAATTTGGCTGTCCAGGACATTTAATCTAAATTTAACTGCATAATATGTGTGGCCTCTTGTGTTTGGGTTCTTTCATTTAGCACTGCGTTTTCAAAATTCATTCATGTTTTGTCACTACCATGATTTCATCACTTTTATGGTTAAATGGCATCACTTTGAATAGACACAGTATATTTTATCAATTAACCAGTTAATGGACAGGTAGGTTATTTATAAGTTTGGGCTCTTAGAAATTATACTGTTATTAATATTTAAAAAACATGTTTTGTATGGAAACAAGTTTTGTTTTCTTTGACATATACCTTTTGAGGGGAATTTCTGTAATAACTCTACAGTGGTCAAGTGTATGAGGATTCTAACTTCACAACTTCCCCAACACTGGGTTTTGTCTGTTTGATTAGAGCTATCTTATTGAGTGTGAAGTAGTATTTTATTGTGGTATTGACATTTCTCTAATGACTAAAGATATTGATGATCATTCCATGTGCTTATGGGCCTTTTGCAGCTCTCCTTTGGAGAAACATCTATTCAAATTCTTAACTATTTTGCTATTGAGTTATTTTTCAATTTATTGTTGAGGCTTAATAGATTCTACTGTATTATATGCACAAGTGCCTCAACAGATATATGCTTTGAAAGTTTTTTTTTTTTTCATTCAGGGAGATTTTCTTTGTACTTTCTTAAAAGATCTCCATTCCATATTGTTTAGAGGAAAAAAGTAAGGTAGAAAACATCAATATACTTATTTGCAAATTAAGAGCTGCTGGATAGATATCAGAGAGCCAATAAGATGATAATCTGTGCTAGAGGGCCCTGGAGGAAGAAGGGACATATGGGAACTATCTTAGTTACTTTTCACTCATTGCTGAGACAGAATACCTGACGCCCAAAATTAGGCAAGGAAAGGTTTATTTCTTACAGTTCTTGGGGGTTTCGGCCCATACTCTGCTGGCTCCAAGGCAGCATTATGTGGCGGGGAAGCCATTCATGGCGGCTGCCAAACAGCAAGGCGCATGAACCCAGCAAGAGAGATCGCAAAGGAAAAGACATGTGTTCCTCTCACCCTTACATTGTATGTTGGCTCCACTGCTGGGCAGGTGCAGCACTGACATCACCAATCCCAGTGCTAGACAACAAACCAATCACAAACGCCAGACTCAGCTGTGTCCAAATTACATGAGGCCTTGGGGGGGACACAGGACAAACCAATACAGGAAACATATTTCTCAGTGTGTTATTCTTGATTTTTTTGAACCAAGGGACTATATTATCTCCCAAAAATTATACTCAAGAAAACTTTATGTATCATGTGAAGTTATATCAATGGACTGGTTTTGATTTTACAATGAAAAGCAAAGTGCTCCTCCTCAGCAGTGCTTGTGCTGTCTGAGTCCCCACTGCTTTTACAAACCTTTCACTTCACTTTTACAAGGAGGTTTCAGACTTGCCCAGTGACAGGTAGATCAGGACTGCTGACCCTCAACCCACATCTCTGTCTACACCACTCTAAAATAGAAAGGGTTTTTGCCCTTTATAGATGGTGCTCTTCAAAGCATCGGAGTGTTTACTTTGTAGTATAGTTTGTCTAGTTGGTGGCTAGCACTTTTGATGGCATACCTGAGACATCACTGCCTTACCCACTGGGGTGTCATGGAGCCCCACTTCTGGGTTCTCTTCTAAGAGCAGGATAGTTTTGAATCTCATGCATAGATCTATGGTCCACTTCGAGTTACACTGTTATATGATGTGAAGTAGAGGTCTAAGTTCATTCTCTTGCATGTAAAAGAACCAAATTCTTAAGGTTTTCAGTGCACTTGGATAATAGTAAATACAAATAGGGTGATAAGAACATGGATAAATGTAGTTGAATAGGTAGTTTCAACCAACTGACTTGTTGAAAGCTATCAATTATAGCAGTCATCAAAGTGCAAAATAAAACAATGAATTATCATTTGTATTCATTGAAGTTGGCAGAAAAACTCACCATTTGGAGTGATGGTATATATTTAACCTCTTTAAAAATACTTAAAGTAATGGTGTAAATTAACACTTTGTGCATCGAAAGATATCCACTATATACTAAGAAATATAGATAGGAGATAAAAGATCTTATTTCATATGCTTCTATTTATATAAAGCAAAGCCAAATGAGGTGTGTGTATGGTGTGTGTGTGTGTGTGTGTGTGTGTGTGTGTGTAAGGGTATAAGTTAAAATTTTAAAGATCCTTTGTTTTCCATGTACTGCAAGGTTTTGTTGTTTCATAAGCAGCAATTCTACTAACAGAAAAACCCAGTCTTGCTAAGAATATCTAAAAGTTTATAAAGCTTTTCAAAAGGTTCCAACATTTGACTCATGCATACATGCATGCACACACTCAAGCACACACACACACTTCCCATCTCTCCCTGCTTTGAAGAGGGAAAAGTAGGCTATCATTTAGCACTGAATCCAAGCATTATTTTAATCCCTATTATTGATTTAGATATCTTAGGCAGGTATTGTTTTGTGGCTTCTTTTGCCAGAAGTGTCCAGAAAATTGTATTTTCTACTTTCCTTTATGTAAATGAAAATTCAAAGAATAAGAAACGTCTTTCACAGGGATTATTTTACCTTGTGCAAAGCTTAGCAAATCATTATGAAGTGGGGTGCTGCACGATAGGACCTTTTTTCTTTTTTCCCAAAAATATTGATACATACAAAGTTTCACATATCTGACCAGAATGTGTTGTTACCGATATTATTAAATAAATCATAGTTGTAGCCTATATCATAATTCATATAGGCAATTGTACACCTTTATATTTGCTTCAAATTGGAAAATTATGCTTCATGTAATGTAAAAAAATGAAAAAAATCTTTTATTCATTATGCAAAAGATCCCAAAGTACTACAAATTGCATGATGCCTCTAAAAGTACAATTGCAGCACTCTAAAAACTACAGTTTCCTAAAGTTAATGGGATAGCTAGAGTAAATATTAAATACTTTGAGTAACAGTCTCCTTTAAAATTTAAAAATTTTAGGGGATTATTTCAACAAACTGTGGATTTCTTGAAAAGACGCACATGAAATTTTTAAATAAAAAAGATTTTTCCCTCAAAAATAAATTCACTTCCACACTGAACTATATTGAAAATCTTTTTTTTTTTTTTTTTTTTGTCAGCACTGGGGGTCAAACTCACAACCTCGCACCTGCCAAGCAGGCGCTTAAGCCACTGAGCCGAACTCCCAGCTCCATTTTTTTTGAGGCAGGGTCGCACTACGTGGTTTAGGCTGGCCTTGCTCATGTTGTAGTCCAAGCCGGCCTCCAATGCACAGCGCTCCACCTGCCTCAGCCTTCTGAGTGCTGGGATTAAAGGTGTGTGCCACCATGCCTGGCTTCTATCTTTTTCTTTACACACACACACACACACACACACACACACACACACACTTTGGATTTACAGTAATACCCACTGTAGGTAATATACTCTATGAGTTTGGACAAATTTATCATGACATGTATCTATTACAATATCACAAACAAGAGTTTCACCGCCCTAGAAAATCCTTTCGGTTCCACATATTCAAATGTCTCATTCTCTTTACTTATGCCTGGCATCCACTGTTCTTTTTATTGTCTCCACAGTTTTAACATTTACAAAATGCTATCCAGCTGGAATCATGCAGTACACAGATTTTTCACATTGCCTGGTTTCACTTGGTAACATGGATTTAAGCCTCGTCCATGACATTTCTGGCTTGATAGCTCATTTCATTGTTGGGTTGCATAATACTGCATTGTCTGGATGTATCAGAGTTTATTCATGTACTGAAGAACATCTTGGTTGCTTTCTAGCTTGGGCAATTAAGAGCAAAACTGAAAAACTTATCCCAGAGAAGGTCTTTCCATAGATGCAAGTTTTCAGATCCTGTGGATGAATGCCAGACTGAGCTTGCCAGGTCATACAGCAAGAACATGTTTATTTGATAAGAAACCAACAAGATGTTTTCCAAAGTGGCTGTGCCTCTTGCATTACCACCAGCAACGACTGAAAGTCCTTATTATTCCACATCGTCACTAGTATTGGGTGTTTCCAGTGTCTGAATTTTGGCAGGTATGTATTGATGTCTTAATTTGGATTTTCTGTGATGACACAGGCTGTAGCGGTTCTTTTACAGGGTTCTTGGCCATGCATATGTGTTCTCGGTGAGATGTCTGTTAAGGTCCATTCTTCACTCAGTTGTTTCTTATGACTGAGGTTTAGTTTTCAATTAGCAATAATTGTGCGTGGGAAAAACCTCACTGGCTATTGTACTGCCACTGATTCTTGGGATGCTAAATCTTTACCAGATAAATCTTTTGCAAATATTTCCTTCCAGTTCAGGGGTTGTCATTTTGTACTTCTGACAATGTCTTCCACCAAAGAGAAGATTGTGATGTTTAATAAACTCAAAATTCTAGCTCATCAATTCTTTGTTTCATGGGTGATATACTTGGTTGCTGCATCTGAATAATTATTGAATAATGGTCACGTGGATTCCTTCATTATACTGACTAGAGGGAAGGTTTCATAGTTTTAAAGATGGGACTTATTTTGGGTTAATTTTTGTCAAAATTATAAGATTTTAGCCTAGATTATTTAAAAATTTTTTTTGCTTGTGGATATCTACTTGTTTCAGCATCCTTTTTGAAAAGGGTATCTCTTCTTCACTGGGTTAGGGTTACAGTGAGGATTGGGGTTAGAATTACTTTGTCAAAGATCAGCTTACTAGATATATGAGGTCTATTTCTGGATTTTCTATTCTGTTCTATTACTCAATGTGTCTATTATTTTGTGAATAACCCACTGTCCTGATTATTATAAATCGTAGTAAGGCTTGATGCCACGTAATATCAATCTCCCAAGTTTCTTCTGCTTTAATATATTGTTGGCTATTTTGAGTCCTTTGGCTTTTCATATAAACCTTAGAATCAGTTTGTCAATAACCATAAAACAGGTTGCTGCAATTCTAATTGTATTGAATCTATAGATCAAGTTGACAAGAGCTGACATCTTGACAAGATAGAGACTTCTTACTCATGGACATGGGCTATTCTTTCATTCACTTAAAACTTTTTTGATTCATTTCACTATAGTTTTATATTTACTTCATATTTATTTTGTATGCATGTTGCTTATTTATACCTATTTTATTTCAGGAAGTACAACTGTAAGTGGAATTTCAAGTTCCGTTTATTCATTGCTGATATATAGGGACGCAATTGACTTTTTTGTATTAACCATATCCCAGAACCTTGCTATAATTGCTTATTATTTCTAGGAAATTTTTGGTCTATTTTTTTAGGCTTCTATGTAGGAACACTATTATCTCTATAGGCAGTCCTATTATCTCTGGACAAGGGCAGTTTTATTTCCTTTTCTTGTCTTATTGCATTAGCTAGAACTTTCGCACATAAACAGTAGTTAAAAGGGGCAGCCTTCCTTTGTGCACTAGAGGAAAGTGTCAAATATCTTAAGCTAAATTTTCTTGCTTTTTCTTTGTTTTCATTTCTCCCCTAAATATTTCCCTTCTTTTGCTTCTGACTGAATGCTGAATGCAAGGCAGCATTCTAACTGACATAAAAGCTTAGATGTGACCTGAAGGGACAGTATCCACATCTAATCTGTAGTTGCTGCTGGTAGTTTATGTTTCCAAGGTTAAGTTTGCTGATCTGTTAATTAAACAGAGTGCCAAATGTCTAGGTCTTTTACAAAGGTGATTTAGTGTAGTAAGAACAGCCACTGCATGTAGGAAAAGACAGATTTATATTTCAACCCCACTCTGTTAATAGCTGTTTGACTTTGGAAAAGTTACCTTGACTTCATGTGTTTTAATTTTCTCTTGTATAAAGTAGAGATAATATCAATCTTCAGATAGCATGGGCAAAATATTTAGCATAGTGCTTGGCATAATAGGCTTGCAATAAATATCTATTCATGATCTTTTGCCTAAATCCTATGATGATATGGACGTTAGTTTTGAAGGAGAAACACAGGTGTCCATTGAACAGTGTAGGTATGGTAATAGCACTTCAAAGGCTGTTAAGGCTCACCCTTCTCATCTTCACTGGGCCAGCTACACAGCAGTGGCTCAGTAAATTATGTCTATAATAACATTAAAAAAGAAATTTAGAGATTATGCTTTTTATTCGTTTCATCTTCTATAGTCAGCATTCCCCCTGTACTTGTCTTTGCTCTCACACCATTTTAAATTTACATTTATTAAACAATACAATAGAGAATGTCATGGCAACTACTTGGGATAGTGGTAGTAGGTTATGACCTGGCTTGTAAAAACCATATTAGCAAGGGGTCTAGCTCATCTTTAGTTAATGGAAGGCGAACCAGTGCAGCATATTGTCCCAGCTTAGATGGTAGCTGCATGTGAGGCTGCACTGACAAAGATGCTGTGGCTTGCACTGAATTCACTGGGAAGAGTAACGTGTTGGATTGTTTATGTCTGCCACAGGTACAGCAAGAGAGGCTGCACGCCTTCTACTATATATTTCTAGTTCATTGATACGTATGTGGATTAGCTACACCAATGAAAAGTGGAGGAAGGAAAAAAACAATAGGTGATTTCCAGACAGGCAGGGAATCATCAAGTTTATAAATGTTTCTCATTTGGTGGAGTCACATTTTTTGACCCCCTCTATATCAAAACACTTCATTTCCCTCCTGAGAAGTTCTCCTGGTAGGAAGACTTTAGTAGTTATGTCTTAAAGAAGTTTTAAGAGAGTCTTATTTTTATTGCTAGAGGTTTTGCAGTAGCAGCAAACAGCATTTATAAAATTTTGTTCTGGCCATTGGAAAGTTTGATCTTTTTGTCTGTTAATAATACCTCAGCTCACACTAACTCACTTTTCCTTGATTTCTCATTTCTTCTCCTGGTTGGAGATAGTGGGAGAGCACCTAAAATAGCTGGCATTTTACCATTTCCTGCCCATTCCCCACTTCACTCTGAGCTCTGTTCAATCATTAAATTTCATGGATTATGCATAGCAAATATAATATCAAAGGGGGTCTCACTAACCACACATGTTAATCATGGGAAACAGTCATTTTAGGGAGAAATGAAAGAAAATTAATAACCCTGCAACCACGTTTCCTACAAGTATATGTTAAATATCAAGTTATTTTTAATAGAGTAGACCTAAAATTGACTGGACTCTAAAGGCCATTGATAACCAAGTCTTGTATTTTACTGATAGGAAAACTGACACCCAGAGTAGTTAAGATCTTTGGCCTTAGGGAATTAGATAAGCACTATGTGGGAATGGAAAGCAAGTCTGTGGATACTCAAGAGTGCTTCCCACCAACATTACTGAGTCTTAGAAGAGCTGTGTCATAAATGGGATGAAGGGGAAAGGATAGTGAGGTTGAGACAAAAAAAAAAATTAGAAAGGTTTCATCAGTAACAGAATTAGATTAATTAGAATTAATTTAAAGTCATTCGAGCTTCTCCAGATAGGAAGAGACATTTAGAAAGATGCTGAATGACAACTGAAAATCAAACAGTGGGCTAAAGGAGTCTTGGGGTCTGAATTGCAGCAAATACAGTTTATTAGATTATTACCTGAAAATAATTAGAAGTGAAAATTGAGCGAAGCTTAGAATTCAGTTAATATCAGTCAATTATAAAACAATAGGGAAAACTGCCACATACTTTGCCAGTGCCAGAGGCAAGAAGCCAGGAGTTAAGTAGAGAAAGAGGCATCACTGCAAGCGCTCTGTGTGTCCCAAGATGGTCATAAGAGAAGCAAGGCGGGGCTTGTGCGTCGCAGAAGAGCAGGATGTCTGCTGGACGTCAGAACACAAGTCAGGGTGTCCCCGAGAAGAGACGCAGCTTCCTGTGGGTCTCCTTCTGGAGAGAGATGGGGTCTCTGTACCTGTTTCTCATCACCTGTCCATTGGCAGGTGGGCACTGCCCTTGTGTTTCCTGGCCAAGAGAACGCACATCGACTGTGTTCATTAAAACTGGGACCTGCCTAGAGGGAGCCCAAGAAGAGCAGCAGATGCATCCTTTCCTCTGCTCAATCATCTTACAAAAACATATTGAGCACCTAGGAGATACTGAGCATGCTGTCACTTAGTAACAGCAACCTGTGTAGGATGTACCAGGCAACGGGGATGACCGTGATGAAGATGATGACAACAGTAACGACAATGATGGCGATCATGAGGGCAGTTTCATGTATATAATTCTTCATTCTAAAACTCAGTTAAGTGCATTCTAACAAATCCATGACTTGTGTCTATGACCTGTGCCACCATCGCCCGAGCTAGATCTTCAGATGTCACCTCTGTCGCTACCTATGTGACTTAACGAGAAGAAACGACCTCTTGGAGTTTGATTTCTTGTGGACGAATGGGAATAACAAGGTCCGCAGAGCAGAATCATCGACCCAAGGCCATTCACAGTGCCTGGCTGCTAGGAAGCTGCAGAGAAGTTGCCAGGCCCTCGCCACACCCCACTTCCTGTCTGATCATCTCTGACAGCAAGAGCAGTCACTCGGCACCTTTCCCAAGTCCAGACCGAACCACAGAGACACGCCCACCACACTCTACCCCTTAGTCCTAAAAATAACTGCTGAGAATTGCAAGCTGAGAGCAACACCTCTGGGGTGCTTACAAGTTGACAGTAACCCCTGGAGTCTCTCATTCTGCTTGAATTGAACCAGAGATCCTATTGCTCAGGAAACCTGAAGAATTTCACAGTAGCACAGCTCTGACTTCAGGGAGAGGGAGACACTGGAGAACTTCCGGCCAACACCTGGTGTAGCCCATGTACTTCTTTTTGCCTAGAAAACATGACTGAGCAGAGCACTAAACCTGCACACATGCGTGCACATTTCTACCCATACACATGTGTGTACTTCCTTTCTTGCAACAACCGCTTGCAGATGTGTCTGAAACCTACCTATGACCTGCTTATAACAGCCCATTACTGAGACCTACGCTTATGGGACATACTAATGGTTTACTGGTTGCAAAAATGTCAGGTTAGTTTATCACAGATCAATAACTCATTACATGCTCCAGAATATACAAAAAATCCAATATGAATCAACTTTCTGTCACATCCAGGCATTCAAATCTCACACCAATCTGGACTTAGAGTCATGTGACACATCGTTTTACCTTCCCAGGCTAGCTTTGGAGATTAAAACACATTTAATATTTTGTTAGGTAGAAAAATAATAGACATCATGTTTCTATTTCAAGGGAGATTTTGACAGTCCAAGGAGAAATATTAGATAGGGATAAGGAAAAGGAACTTCATATAACAGGACCTGTGTGTGTGTGTGTGTGTGTGTGTGTGTATTTGAGTGCACATTCATGCGTGTAAGCAATAACTCCCTCTTTTTTAGGTAGAGTTTGTCAGACCTCAATCAGAAACATCAAACCTCTTGTAGATGATTCTAACTGAAACGATTCTCGGCATTTTGTAAGCGAATGAAGATACCCGATCTGTCCCTGCGTCGTTGCTCCTCATCACCTGTTAGGCCTGAGATGTAGCTTCATGGGAAGGAATATAGTTTACATCATTCTCCTAGCAAGACTCTTAAAGGTGAATGAAAACACATTACTGTTTATTTTATTTTATTATTTTTTTCATTTGAAAACCCAGGACGCAGGCTTGGCATTGCTTATTACAAATCAGCTTGAGTCCACAGAAGTCTGATTTACATTTGGGCAGAGATGAGAGAGTTCATTAAGTGTGCCCGCCACATACGCAGAGACCACCTAGTGGCAAGGCAATCTGCCTGCCTGCGTCACTCAGGTCTAAGTCCTGGAGGCCTGTGCCAGGAACGGGGCTGCCATTCAATGAATAAGTAATCTCCGTCAATATTCACTTTAATTTTGCCTAAAGCAATGCCCTACTCAAAAGTCTATCATGTTTGGGGCTCTGGATTTTCTCCCCGGCACTGACATACATCACTCCTATCTCAGTAATGATAACACATCTTCTAATCTGACACAGATGTATTTTAATTGCAACCTTCTCTGCCACGATGTTTCATCGTTGTCATTTTCATAGCAAAAAATGACTCTGATTTGAGTAGAGCTGCTGCTGAATTCTTCCTGCGCCCTGCTGCAAAAAATAACTTGCAGTTGACTGGCCACAACAGACACATGCACTGATCTTTTCACAGCTGGGTTGTTTGTATTCATGTGAGCCTGGGAAAAATATTGCCATTTTTATCAGGTGAGTGAATACACAGCTCAGCCCCAGGCTTACAAACCTCAGCCTGGAGACTGATGGCCACAAGCAGAAGACGCAAGTCCCCCAGGTGGCCTCTGCGTTGTCTGGATAGGGGGATCGGAGGGGCACAGGGGAAAGGCCCTGGGAAGTGTACTGTGTGGTCAAAGAAGGACGAGAAAGGATGGCTTGGTGAGTTGGAGATGGACGGAAGGAAGGGCTCAAAGTCTTTCAGCTTTAATTCAAGTTTGTTTTAATAAAACAAAAATTACACATTTCAGGGAGTATTGTGATGTTTATACATATATATTTATTCAAATCAGGGTAAATATATCTTTCTTCTCCAACACTTATCATTCCTTGATGGGGAAAACATTATTCAAAATCCTTCCTCCCAGTTTTCTTGAAATATACAGCACCATTATTGTTCTCTGTAGCCGGCCTACTGTGCAATCACACACCACAACCTCTCCCTCCCATCCGCATATAACTTAGTACCCATGAGTCAACCTTCCCCATCCTTTCCTCTTCTCTCCTGTCCTCAGATGCCCCTCCACTGTACTTCCAGCTGCTATGAGGGCGATACTTTTATAGACCACACACGTGTTAGATTACGCAGCATTGGACTGTCAGTGCCTGGCTTATTTCACTTAACATAAAGATTTCAAGTTGCATCTCTCTTGTGACATACGACAGGGTTTCATCCTCTCTGTGGCCGAATAGCATTGTACCGTGTATATGTTCCACAATCTCTTTACCCATTCATCAGCTAATGGGCTCTTGGGTGAACCCCGTATTTTGTCTATGGTAAACAGGGCTGGAATGAACATAGGATGCAGATATCTCTTTGGCATACTGGTTTCATTTCCTCTGGAGATAGAACGAGGAGCGGGATTGCTGGATCATATGGTAGTTCCATTTTTAACTTTCTGAGGAAACTCCAAACTGTTTTCCATATGGTTGTACTAATTTACATTTCTACTGACAGTATACAAGGGTCCCTTTTTTTTTTTTTGCTACACTTATCTTTCTGTCCTTTTGGTAATAGCCATTCTTACTAGAGTGAGGCGATACCTCATAGCAATTCTGATTCACATTTCCCTGGTGATTGGTGATATGAGCAAATTTTTTTCATATACCTGTTGTGGCCTCTTGTGTATCTTCTCTTAAGAAATGTCTCTTTGGGCCTATTGTGTATTTTTAAATTGGATCTTTTGGTTTTTGTTTCGGGTACTGAGCTATTTGAGTTTCTTACATATTCTAAATTTCAAGTTCTTCAAGTAGGATACTTAGAAAATAAGGCATCCCTGCCAACCTGAGGTAGATCAGAGTCCTCTAATATTAAACACAAAAGTTTCTGCAGGTAGACTTTTATGAAAAGGGTTCATTACTTTTCAGATTCTCTTGACTTCTCAACAAATAAAGCATCCATGCAGTCAGCCAGTGTTTCGCAAATGTGAACATATACCAGCGTCGTTTGACCAAATGACAAAAACCCTTCCCGGCTTCTTAAAACACTGACTCTCCCATCCCAGCTCAATAGTTTCTGCCCCAGTAGCTCCCCTGTGGGGGCCAGGTGTCTGCACTACTAACGAGACTGAGGGCTAAGACAGCTGTTCTGAGGGCCACACCACGAGGATCACTGTGTTAAACTAATGCCAGGGTTCTCAGACCCAGCTGCACCTTGGACTCACTTGGAGAGCTTTGCAAACTGGCAGATACCAGACTCTACTCCCATATATTCCAATCAAGTTGATACAGGGTGCCAAGGTATGGAATTTTTTCCAAACTCTCCTGGTAATTCTACTGATGTTCAGACAGCACTGTGAATCACTGTCATAGGTCTTAGGGAGTCTGACAGTGATGGCAGGGTAGAGGCACAGAACAGCATAGGAGACCTCTTCCCCTTTCAGTTGTTTGGGGCACTGATTTTTCCGTTTAGCTCAAGTCATAAACATTCATAAGTTTGCTAGAGCTGGCATGAAAAAATACCACAGGCTGGGTGGCTTCAACAACAGAAATTTAGGATCTCAGGATTTATTAAGTTTATTATCTCAGATTTTGGTCAGAAGTCCAGAGGCTGTGTCTTCCAGGAAGCTTCCGTCTGAGGACCGTGAGGGATAGACCTGCTCTAGGTGTCTCTCCAGGATCCTAGATGTTGGTTTTCTCCCCAGCCCTCTTTCTATCATCTCCTCTGTATTTTTATTTTTGTGGACAGACTTTTCTCTTTTATGTGGACAACAGTTACTAGATTGGAGACCACCCTAATGGCATAAATTTATGTTGGTTGCCTCTGTAAAATACTATCTTTAGATAAGTTCACGTTTAAGGTATTAGGAGTTAGGATTCCTACAAATGAATTTTTTGGGGAAGTATGGGTACAGTTCAACCTATACCATTACTGGTGCTCCTTTGGAAATGGCAAAAACCTAGGGACAAGAGGAGACCCGCTACTATTTTTTATAGATTTCCCACTCAAACCAAAGCCTTTTGTAATCTAGAAAATCAATCTCTTGTCCACTGTCTTGTATAGACAGCTATTTACAGACTCCAGACTTTTCATTCGATGTTTTTGAGGCACGGCAGCTGTCTAGCAGAATGAAGCCCCCCGGGTCATTGCTATCCAATGAGAAAATAGATAATCACTAGCACACACTGCAGTAGGCTATCCAGGGACCACCAGGGACCACCCCTGCACAGTCACCCCAAGGAAAGCAGCATGCCCTTTCCAGTTTAGCTGTCAAAGAATACTTCAACAGGTTTACACCATGCTACTGAGCCCCGAGCATTGGAGAACCAGGTATAATGTACTTTTAATGTTATGTGACAATACTTGAGATGCTAGACAGCCTTGTTTTCACAGCTTAACTCTTTGTGCTGAAGGGACACTGTTTGAAGCATGCTTAGGGATTATTTTAAGCAGAGAAAATTGTGTAATCAGCCAGTGAACCTCAGCAAGATCATTACCAGGTCGGCAGAACACAGCTGGCACGGAAGGTATGGGATGGTACAGACTGAGAGTGCAGGCGCTTGGTGCTGGTCTGTTCACAGGAGGAAGGTAAGCTGTGTGGGACAAGTAGCAGAGTTAATCTAAGAAGCGGGGTGGGAACACACCAAGAATTACTTCAAGAGTTGTCCAAAATGAGCAGGAGTCTAGACAGTCATTAGCTAAGAGAAAAATATATGCAAATGAGCCTTCGAATCCTTTTGGCAATTGCATACAGGTGGCTCTCAAATCATTCTCTGTTTTCCAGGGCCTCTGGCCATCTTCCCTCTCTGTATCTCTGTCTTTCTCTGTCACTCTCGGTCTCCCCCTGCCCCTAGCCCCATCTTTCTCTGTCACTCTCTCTCTGTGTCTTTGCCTCTCTCTCTCTATTTTGTTTTGGACACAGCTCTCATTGTGTTGTCGAAGCTGGTCTTGAGCTCATGGACTCAAGTGATCCACTTGCTTCAGCCTACCAAGTCACTGAGACTACAGGCATGGGCCGCCACGTCCAGCTCACCTACCATTTTGTAAGCATCCGGGCTTTTTCTCATTTTAGAATCTTTGCCTTTCCTGTTTGGTCCAGAAGAAGTGCTCACCCTCTAGCTCTTTGCATAGAGCAGTCTTCGCCATCCTGAGGTTTCACGGCAAATGTGGCTTCTTGAGTGAGATTTTCTTCTATCATTCCATATAAATATGTTCTCCATTCCATTCTAATAAAAATTTTACATTTTATATATTTGCCAGATGTTTATTTTTTCCCCTTTCTCCAGATCATAAGTTCCATGAAAGTAAAAAAAAACTGCACAACCAGCACCTGGCATGTGATACTCACTACAGACTTTTTGAATGATGAATGATTGATTGACTGACTGACTGAATGAATGAATGAACCAGGTCAGCAAAAGATGAACATCTGACCAATGTTACACTGGAACAGAAACATTTATCTCACCTCCCATCAAACGTGGTCAATACCTTTTTATTATGTGTCTACTGTGGGCCTGGCCCTACATGGAAACCTTATATGTATCATGTCTAACATTCAGATCAATCTTGCAAGATAACTATTATCAGTATTTT
>RJWM01005503.1:0-91435 GCA_004363535.1 Dasyprocta punctata | reverse complement strand
GAAAGGAGATAATACCACCTGATGTATTGCTGGGCAGGAAAAAGTCACTGAGTTAGAAGCACCCTACACAGAGAGGCATTCGTATTTAAGAAAACCTCCTGCAATCCTCATATATTGTTTCAACTCTCTTAAAGAAACGTTTAATAATATATTATTATTTATGAATTTCTTTTTATGAAAAAAGGTTCCACAGTTCTTAATGATTTTTGATTTGCTTTTGTCTCCTTTTTGGGAATACATTTTTATGGGAAAACATTACACTGAAATAATTATTTCACTGAAATGTCCTCCTTAGTGACCTAAGTGACAACACGCTGACCCTGCAGCATACTGAATATTTCCCTTCAGATGTGGCTTAAGTTTTCTAGCAAAATCTGTTTCACTACTTTACATTACTGATATTACAAGCAGTGGGATTTGTAGTCAGACATAGTTCCTTTTGAGTGTATTACTCATCAAAAACTGTGAACACAAAACAGAAGAAAAATCTATTAGCATTTTGAAAGCTATATGATGACAGGTCTCAAAAACGAAGGAAGGCATAAGGAAGGAAAAAGTGACAAAAGTGGCAGAAAAGAAAGACAAAAGCCTAAATCCATTTACTTCTTAACATTTAGTGCAATCTATTACACTTTGAGTATGCTAAGGTTTCTCAGGAACACATTTTTTAGTGCAAATATACTTTCATCCTTCTGATTTTCAGGCCTAGTCCACTCACATCACAATTACAAACCTTATCTTACTGAACAGAGTGAACTGTAATATAGAGAATGTATTTATCCTTTACTATGGTAACCAATACACCATCAAGAACATTCCCTAAAACTATTAAACATATTGAAAATGAAGTTTGCTATTGAACATAAATGAAATTCCTTCGTTAACATGCTAAAACATACTTTAAAAAAGCATACATGTTGACTTTCCTACCTATGTTTAACTTAGGTACATATCCTGCTTAAATTTCCGGAGTGATAACCTAAACAAATAGAGAGGCAAAAAACAAATCAACTGACAGGATTACTTTTTGAATGTCTGTATTGTTGAATTCTTTGATCTAGCCTTTATAAAGTGAAAACTAAGGCTCTGATTTAGTCTTCTGCCACTTTTATGAAGTGAGGGCCTTTTGTACCATTAAATTATCCTGAAGCCCCTGCATTCATTTGAAAGACAGTCAATTTTTAATAATTAGATATAGACTTTATTTCTTAAGAATGTTTTTAAGTTGGGCATGGTGGCCTTTGAGATAGGACTATGAGTTCAAACTCAGCCCAGGCAACTTAGCAACTTGGTAAGATCCTGTCTTGAATGAGAAAACTTTTAAATGGGATGGTATGTACTTCAGAGCAAGGACCCTAGGTTCAATCCTTGGTATTGCACCAAAAAAATAAAAATAAAAAAAGTAAGTAAAGTTTTTGACAAAAAACTGCTCTATTGATAATAAATTATTTTTGTCATAAAACAATTAACTAGTAATTTACAAGTGATTCATGAAATTTATAAGTATACTACTTTCTACAATGGTTATTTGAATCACTAGCTTACTGAATATCCTTAATAATTATTTAGAAAAATAATTTAGAAAACTCTAATCAGGTACTCCTCATCGTGTAAGAAAGAGATCAAAAAGTAATTACCAGAAATAGTCTTTAAGAAATGCATGTAAAGTATATGAATTTAGTAGTAATATTTTATAATCAGTCTCATTACATGTTAATAAGCTTCTCAAAACAGAAAACTTTTTGTGTATATACAGTTTTTTACATAAGGTGGTTTAACAAATATTAACTTATTCACCAGAAAAAACTCTTAAGTCTTCAGAGGTTAAATCAATGCCTTCCAAACTCAAATTTACTCAGCAAAGTAACTTTCCTATGTGGTTGCATATAAAATCCTATAAGACAAACTCTGCTTTAAAATTTGACGACTTGGGATCACAGAACTAACCAAAAATTATTTTGGAAATAAAAGTCAAAGGGATTCTATAATATCTGCAAAGTATATATACACGTGCTTCAATTATTATGATCATAAAAAATTTAATAATAAAGGAAACAGTAACATTTCTTTATACATTCCAATCAATTTTTACCTATGGCACTATTAAAGTTAGTTATTAAAGTAACTGGATGATTTCTTCTTTTTTGACTTCTTTACAACAGCATCTGAATTTCATGACAAAATCTGATGAGAAACACGATTCTTAAAAAATATTCCAAAGTAAACCCAAATACTAGCCCGAATAATAAAACAGATTTTCAGAGGACTTTTGATTAATTAATTCAGAAAGTTTTTGCTTTGAGGACTTGTAAGCTTCTCTGTAACAAGAAGACACTGGACCCCTTACTGGGATGATCATTTCTCCTATTCAACATCTTCAGGTACCGCTACGGGGACATAGCACAGGTAACTTCTTCTGTCTAAACTCCTACCCATAAATCACAGCTCAACTCCCTCACAACAGTTTTGTGAGGTATATCAGTAGGGAAATAGAAGTATCTTCATTCTGCAAATGAAGAAATTGAGGCACTGACATGTTACATCGTCTGCCCAAAGTAGTCACTAAATCAATCATGAAATTACAAACAATACTAAATTATCACTTCTGGCCTATTGCTGGTAACACTTCACAAGAAAAGGCTCTGCATGTGTCCTCAAATGAGTGGGCCATATGACTTTCAACCGAGAATACATCTATCCATTAATAATTATTTTAAAGGGGATATAATCTCAAAGATCATTAAAACTCAAAGATCAAAAAATGGATAGGGACTGTGGGTTTAGCTCAGTGTTGAGCACTTGCTAGCATATACAAGGCCTTGGGTTCTATCTTCAGCACTATAAAGAAAAAAGAAAAGAAAAAGAAAAGAAAAGAAAAAAATTAGTACTTAGAAATATGTTTTTAAAGTTTTTCATGATAACATCCATTAAAGAGGAAAGCAAAAATTTTAAATTTATGACTTGGAAAAATTATCTTCACAAAACATATAATTGTATTATTAGTATTAATCCTATAATCTTCAAATAGAAACACTTGAAATGGAAAATGAGCACTAGTAATTATAAGGATGTTACACTGAGAATCAGCAGCCAGGTGTAGTAGTTTATACCTGTAATCCCAGCATCCTGGGAGAATGAAGCAGGAAGATCACAAGTTCAAGCCCACTTCGTGACTTTGTGAGACTGTCACAAAACAAAACACAGCCTAGAATATAGCTCAGTTTGAAGCCCCTGAGTTCAATCCCCAGTACCACCAAGAAAAAAAAAAAATTGAGAGGCAAGCTCAAGTATGGTTACCCAATGTAGCATGGATTCTACGAGAGTTACAAATATTTTCAGAGCTATAAAAACTCTCTGTGAGCAAGTTGCACTCTGCCACTTCCACTTTGCAATAAAACGCTGGTGTTTTAAAATATAATACTTAACTGTGGCTTAACCAAAAAAGATTAAAACCATCAAGTTAAAATAATAAGCACATTTAACCAACAAGTTATTATTACACATTTCTGTTCCAGTGGTTTTCTATAAAGCATAATTTAAGTAATAAATAGATTCACATTTTACTTTAAATAGCCATGTTTTCTTTTCAAAAAGTGTAAACAAGAGCCTTTAAATAGACGATTCTTCAGAATTCTTTGGCTATTAAAAAATTATCATTAATACTTAATATTGCCTCTTGAACTGAATGATCAATACTTAAATCAATATGCTAAATGCCGAAAGTGAGTATTTCCCTCTGAAATGAAAACCTTTTCTAAAGCAATACCAAAGCATTTTTAAAATCCAGTTACTACGACTGAAAAAATAATGTATCATTTGATTAGTGTATACATGCTAAAGATACTAACACTATTAGTCAAAATATAATACTAACTATTCATGCAAAATACCCCACAAATTTGCATACAGATTTCAAAGAGAACTTTTTACATTCACTTATGTCTAATAAGTAAGTTTTGTTTTAAGACATGGGTTTTGTAAATATTGTTATTACTTGAGGTCTCCATTCACTTATATTTCTTTGGGAAATACAGGCTGAATATCTTTTTCAGAAACAGCAAAAATGTAAATCACAGTAATAAAATGTATGACATTTAGTATCTTATGGCTTCCTTGAACCTTTAAGTAACTTTTCTGAAAAAAATTTGCATGAAACTGAAGTATACGTTCTCCACATATACTGATCTTTATCATGAATTAAATCTTCCCATTGTAACTATACTTCTAAGGCAGACACTTAGGGAATGGTATGTAATAAATCTTACTAGAAAAGATAATACTCTTTAATAAACTAAGCTATGATTAATCCTTGGTGGTTTTTTGTTGTTGTTGTTATACTGACACTTCCTTGAAAGTAGGCAGGAAATTCTAGGGCATACAGATGTTCATAAAAACTGAACTGATGTGATGTGTTGACCTGTTTAGTTGTTCCATAAATTTTTTTCAGACTTTAGCTTAGATATCTTCAAATATTATACTGGAAGACATTGAGAGATAGCGTCCACCAGGCTGATACCTAAAAGGTAAATGTAAAGAAATGATCTATGGCATCAAAAATAATGCAGAAGAGAAAAATGAGAACATCTTAAAAGAAAGTAACCACATAATTTGTAAGCTCTGTGAAATCAATCAGTAGCTAAAAGCAGAAACTTACCTTCCAAACATATTATCCAAAAGAACTTAGTTATAAATCAACCAGCAATTGTTTTAGAGTCTAGAATACATATATGATAGAGAGGGATATTTTTTTAAAATGGGGGTATGTAAGGCATATTCAGGAGATTCAATCAGTTTAATAACCACTCTCAATTGCTGAATATAAATAGAAGATTATTGTTATTTATAGGCAGTAATACAGCAACATCTTTGTGTATCCGATATTTGTTTAATTATTTTTGCTTTTGTTTATTTCCTTGTACTACAGTTGCTAAAATTACAGTCTTTGTAGTAAGAATACTGGAGTCTGAATGCCTGACTTGCCATTTAGAAGTGGCTCTAAGGAAATTTAGGTCTCTCTGAATTTGTAACCATAAAATATCATTAAAGTACTTAGAAGTGTGTCTGTTATCAAGACATAGTTATGCAGCTATTTGTTAAATAATAAACTTCATAAATAGAATTGCCAGAAACAGGCATATGTATGTATGTGTGCATATATATAAGAATTTCAATTTTTATGTATAATATGAACATAGCAATTTTAATTACCATGATTGAATAGTATACTTTTTTATATATAAAAATACTAAAGGGCATAAAATAATATTGAAGGTTGCTCAGTAAGTTTTTTATTAGTAGTAAAAATGGACATTTTTGTTATGCTAACTTATGTTAACTTTCTTATGTTAACTTGTTTCCAATCTTGTCAATATGTTATTAAAATTTCAGAGGAATGCTCAAGTCAAAATGACATAATCAGAACTTACCGTCCTGATTCAGATTCAAAAGGATCATCACTGAATGTTTCTGCGTTAAAATCCAAAGGTTCTGCATCTTGGAGAAGTTCTATTCGATCCCTTTCAGTCCTATTATTAGCCCTAGTATATTTGGATGCTGTTCAAAAGGAGAAAAAAGAGAAATGTCTATTTCCTTATTGTCTTTTTATTTATAAGTCACAATTCATGGGTTCACAGGAAGAAAAATCAACATTATAAAGGATCTGAATTTTGATTGGAAAGAAAAATAATGCAAGAAAAGATAACTACATAGAAAGTCTGATTAAAACTATGAACAGTAGCATAGCAAACAACAAGGAAAATTTCTCCAGCCTTGTAGCTAAGTTCAGAAGCAGATATAGCAGACAGACTTAATATAAATGTGAATATTTAACTATGGTATTATAACAGTGAAATTGTCATTATCAAATCAAGTTTCAGTAACAGTGACACTCATTTTCTAGCTAGGACTAAACGTGGTAATCAACCAAAGCTCTTAAAGAAAGGCCAGCACTGGTCAACATATATAAAATGCAAGTCCCACATTTAATTTGAAATTTTCTAGTAGTTACATGGAACAGTAAAAGATATAGGTGAAATTAACTTTAATATATTTAATTACAATACATCCAAAATATTATCAACATGAGGCACTAGCCACATTGTGAGTACTCAATAGTCACATGCAATTAATGACTGCCACACTGGGCAGTACAGAGCTAGAGAGTGCTGTCTTTTTCTCCACAGATGATGATTTTCTTTACAAACAACTTAAGTTCTCATGAAATTATCTGAACAGTCCAAGTAGCTTCCAAACAACTTTAGGATACAGCTCTTTTTAAAAACTCAAAGCAACCTATCCATATCTTACATTTTTGTCATCTTGGACTCTAGCCTAAATGAAAGCTTTTTTCATTGTTTTTCTTAATCATTTTTTCATTCATTCAGTAGTAGTTAACTACCACATTCTAGGTTCTCACTAACTCATCATCTAAAGTCTTGTCTTCTCTTCTAATAACTATTTTCCCATACTACCAGGTATCTCCGTTCTGTAAACTTTATGGTAACATCCAATGCCTTTATAGAATCCTGCTATTTTCACAGCTTTAGCTGTCCATTATTTATTTTATCCCAATTATTTCAAATAAGTCCTTTTCGCCTCTGGGATCTCTGCCTTACTTTAGACTCTCATCATTTCTTGACTGCATTATTAAAACACACTCTAAAATGGTTTGTGTCACTTCTCTGAAAATCATGTTTTACAGTGTCATCAAATTCATTTTTCTAAACCAAATATCCTATCAAGATTCTTCTCACATTAAAATCTTGTTCAATACAAAATCCAAGCTTTTGAGCATGACAATGTCTATTACCCAACATCTACGTGGCCTCCTCTCTTATCAGCCTCCTTGTACTTAAGACACTAATCACAGAGACAAATGCAAAGGTTCTCTCATGTCACTATGTCTTGTACTCATTCACTATTTCTTCTGATTAAAAATTCCTCACTTGGCTAAAACTATTCATTCCTAACTACCAAACTATTTATTACAGAAATATTTATTTATTGGACAAATCTTTTCCTCAGACAAAATCCTTTTTCTATTCCCTAAGATAGGTTTCTTCAGTACCACATGTGTATACTTCTATAACAGCTCCCACTAGAAATCTATAATAAATAGTCTAACAGCTTCCATGAGAAATCTACAATAAATAGTCTAAGAGTTCCCCTGAGAAATCTATAATAAATAGTCTGTCACTAAAATATTTCTAAAATTTTTAATTCTTTTATATAGTTTCTATATTTCTGATAATATTCCCCCATCTGTTCGTGTACCTCATCCAAGATTTCCACTGGATCTTTTCCCACACTAATTCATTATATTAGTGACTGTACTGTCTGACAATTCCAATATCTGAGTCACTTCAAGATCTAATATATTGACTGCTCTATGTAAAAGATGGCTCATATTTTCTTTTCTTTTTTTCATATTTTCCTATTTTCTTAAGTATCTCCTAATTTTTGGTTAAATGCCAGACATTTTCTACAAAAGAAAGCAGAAATTAAGACAGATACCAATTTTTCCCAGAATGGGCATACTTCTTCTATTAAGTAATCGCTATTGAGGGCTGAAATTAACATACTTGTAATCTGTAGCTAATCTGGATTTGGACTTTGTTGTTGCTTTAGTTCTCTTAAGTCCCCATAGATTGCACATTTCTCCAGAAATGGACTGTCATTACCTTGGACTTTGTAGGGTTTCAAGTGTCAAATCGTTCTCTCTCAGGACTATTTCCATCCCTGCATTTCAGCAGTCACTGCAAGCCTATCCAATGGGGTGGGGAGAGGGGCGTATGTTTCTAATTCTCCATCAGTAGAATACTGTTGTGCAAAACTTATCATTGGCTGGAAAGGAGGGCTTGGTTTTCCTTTTTCACGCTCAGTCTTATGCAGATCCCTGTACATTGAAACCTCAGTGATGGGACCCCTCAGTACTATTATATCTCTCCCAGAGACATACAAACTTTTCCTTCTACACGGTGCACGGTTCAAGGCAAAAACAGAGACAAATGGCAACTTTCTAGTGACAAATGGCTTCTCTGCCTCATGGCAGTGCAAGGTCAGTGCTATGAGAGGTATCAGTCTCGCTCTAAAATGTGAGCATTCCAAGGACAAGATACTTACCTTTTTTATACAGCTATAAACACGGGAAAGCATCTGACATACATGGATTAGTCAATAAACTACTATAAAAATGACTGAATAACCAATATCTACTAAAAGAAAAATACACAAAAACATCAAGGTAAACAGTAGAAATAAGTACTTGCCTAGAATGTGAGTGGCATAAGTGCTTATGTTATTTAGGTTAGTATATTTACAACTATTCATTTGGTGTTTTCTTCGAATATATATTTGAGTTTCCCTTTCCTTGAACATACGAAGGAATATAAGAAAGTAAAATTACTGAAGATAATTCTTACAAAATCTAGGCCTTTCCATAGTGGTATCCTAATTCTCAGTCTCTATGCAGGCAAACATAAGAAAAAAATTCTAAGCAAATATAAACTACTTACACCAATTGGTATTACTATCTGAGAAATTTGACTCTTTTGGATCAGAATGAACATTTCTATTCCTAGTGGAATCTTCTCTGTTGTGTCCATAACGTTCTTTCCACTCCTAAAAAGGAAATATAAATGAATATGTAATAAAAGAACAGAAAATATCCATCAGTGTCAACAGATTCTATATGTAATTGTTTTAGTTAGAAATACATTAGTTTCAGTATATAGTGCCTTTAAAAATCACAGGCCAATGTTTTTATTTTTACGTTTTATTCGAATCAATCTCCATAAGCTTTAATTTTCAATGAAGTCATTTATAGACTTCTTTGCTACTATGATTATGTTAATCTATCTAAAATTCAAAAACAATATTACAACTACATCAAACTTACCTTGACCATGTAAGAATCATGAACACTCATAAATGACTTATCAGATATTAGTAAAATTTTCTTTTGCTCAAATAAGATACCAACAACCTGAAAAGCCATTTTTCATTGTGTGATTAAAGTTGTACAAGGCATAATTAGATGGTGACTCACATAGAATTGAGAATTATCTTAAACATAGTAAAATCACATTAACTGAGACTGTACTCATTAAATTCTTAGAATTGAAATGGCCACTAGAAGTCAGTCACCTAATTTAATCTTCCATGAAGGGATTCATTCTAAACTATGTCAGGTGCTTTTGATTAGGTCAATATCAGTTCTTTGATTAGGTCACAATTTTCTATATTTGAGCAGCATACTGCAATTCTGGTAAATGGTGGAAGTTAGAAATTCTCAGAGAGGTGAAATCTTTCTACACTAACTTTTTACTCTTTAATTCTAGTTTTCCCTCTTGAAATAAATGGTATAAGAGGTATGTCTATATGTGTAACTCCTCAAAATATATATATTATGTGCAATTTTTCATAAAATCAATTGTATTTAAATAAAGGTTTGGTTTTTTTTAAGAACAAGTCTTCCTTTTACATAATATATACTGTAATATAGACAACTATCAAATTTCCTTTTTTCCTTCCTTTTATCAGAAAAATACATCCAGGTGTTAAAATTTTGTTGTTATTATGAATAGGTTTTCTCATTTTTTGCCTTTTCACGAAGAGGAAGTTAGTTTGATTAGCAAATGCAGGACTAAGAAAAATTAAGGAGGAATAAAATTAATACTATGTTATCAAAAAGGCATAACAATTTTAAAACAATCAAAACCACTTTAATATCAAGGTTTTATAAATCTTTTCATTCATTCAACAAATACCTACTGAAAACACTTTAGGCAACAAACTGCTTGCCACTGAGCACAAATTAAGTAGTTTGTTACCAGTAACTTTTTGGAACAAAATGACAGGACACCTAGCATTTGCATATAGAAGTACTAAAATTCCCTTCCTTTAAAAATATATACTGGCATTTCCCCACTGTTTTTCTATGTTTAACCAATTACTCTAAATCAGTATGATTCTTATTATTTTTCAGTGATTTAGTAAATACTGTACTTACTCTTCTTCGATTTTCACCTTCTTCTTGCCTTTGCCTTTTTCGCTTCTCTAGAGATAGAAAAATGACCTCAAATTTGGTTTAACATTGTTTAATTAGACATAGAGTAACTGAAGTAAGGTATTTGCCTCATGGTGACCTACAATTTGTTGCTCTGTAACTTCTATCCTTTTTTGCACTATCTTCTAGGCCGAATTCATATTTTTTCTTTCTGTATGGAATCCTTTCCCTTGTTATTCTCTTTAAGTCATATACACTCAGCATTTCACATGTCCCTGCATAGGATATACTACAATTTTGGCTGTCCTCTAAATATCTTCTAACTTATCATCTTATTTGTGAAAACCAGATAAGGTCTAATTAATGCAAAAAGCAAAACTACTGTATCAACTAAATAGTAGGGAAGAACTATACAGTACTTGACAATTTCAGAGAACGTCCAAATCCCAATGTCCCAAAGTCAAATTCCTTCCACCCTTACATTCCACCATTGGTTCAACATCAGGAAGCTAATACATTCAATTTTGTGATTAGCTTCTAGTACAGTGCTATATATTCTAATAGTGCTCACACTCTCACATTAATAATCATATAAGAGAAACAGCCTTGGATTGAATGATTTTCCATGCAGTATCAACCTAATGACTGTTTAATGAATTTCATAGTGATATAGAACTTGGAAAATATGTTTCATGGCAAGCATGAAAACCTCAAAACAATAAAAAGTTGTCTCTAGTTGTAGATACAATGTATACTGCAGGATTTCTTTTTTCTTTTCTTTTTTTTTTTTTGTCTTTTTGAGACAGGGTCTCACTGTGCAGTTCAGGCTGGGCTTGAGCTCACTTTGTAGCCCAGGCTGGTCTCGAACTCACAATGATCCTCCTGCCTCAGCCTCCTGAGTGCTGGAATTACAGGCATGTGCCACCATGCCCAGCTAGAATTTCTTAAAGATCAGATATTGATGTTTTCAATTTATTTTTCCTTAAAAAGATATATATAGATTTCTAGCTGAACAGCATTAATTATTAATTTCTTAAAATATATTAAAGGTTATTTACAAATTATACAAACATTATTCTTGTACTTTGTCTAGCACTTAGCATCTTCATTTCATTTACTTTAAAAGACAAATCTTACCTCGCTTGATTAATTCTTTTCCTTCATCAACTAAGTCTGATGTCATATCATTATCTCCCATAAACTGCTGGAAACCAAGCAGATTCAGACAACGAGTTCCCAAACTAGTAAAAGTAAATGTTCATAAAGACAAGCATTACTTCCCATTGTAAACAATTAGATAAACTATTCTTTAGCAATGTCAACGCCAAAGAAGCCTATGCTTCATTATTACTTATTATGCCATTACATAGTATTACATCTATAATTCTTTACAAAACACTAATTTCTCTTTCTAAGAAGCTTATACCCAGCAGTTTTCTCAGTACCCTGTACAGATTCCTTATGGAAATAAACTAGGTCAGGCCCTGTACCACCTAAAAATAAAAAGCAAAAAATAAAAGAAGCAAAAAAAAAAAAAAAAAGAAACCTGATTAACATTAATAAAATGTTTTTGAAGAAGTGATATTTTTGGTGTGTCATAGAGCACTTATGCGATGAGAGAGGGCACACAAACAGAAGGATCTTCTACATGTGAAAGTAGAGAAGGATGCAAAAAGACAGGCACACCTGTCGTTTAATTTCTTTTGAATTTTATCTCTGCCAAGCTTCCATTATTTTCTGTAAGCCCATGAAACAAGCAGCCCATGAACCTTTCAAAACTAGAGGAGAATTTCTCTTCCAATCCTAGATGTACTTCTTGTTATAACTGCTCCTCACCTGACTCATCATGATGGCTGTGATTTGAAGCATTTAGAAACTTGGCAATGGCTATGAGGAAAGCCCTAAGATTAAATTATGAGTTATTAGAAAGAAGTTAGTTACGAAAGCTATACTGGCTGTCACTGTCAAATGCCAGGACTTAGGAGTTAATGTACTGTAATTAACCATACCAGTTTGCAGCTTAAATAACTGTAGAAAAATAGCACTGCTTCTCTTTTCATTAAAATATCTTTAGAGGGAAGAACCTGACTTGATCACTAAAGCAATTTCTTCAAACTATCCTCAGCTTCCTTAAAACCAAAATAAAACAAACAACAACTAGAAAGCAACCAGTAAATATTTAAAGAAGTTTTACAAAGAAAAGGTACACATATCCAACTATGGATATAAGAAAACATGTTATATTTCTTACCTAAAATAAGTAGCAATGCAGAGAATTACCACCAACATAGGATAATATATGTAGAATCCATCTGCAATAAAGGATAAAACTTTCATGGAACCCATAATCTGAAGAGCAAAAAAAAAAAGTTGTATCAGCAGAGTTCTATATTTTTCATTCCTTCCCATCATTAGAAAATTTGCTCATAACCAGTTTTATCAATATAACCAAACCTTAAACTTTTCAAAAGCTAGACACAAAAGCAATAAGTGATATGATTTTTTAAAAATTGGCTTTCTATTAAGGTTTTCTCCTTCAGAAAACTGATATTTTAAAAATATAACCCAAAATTATACATAAGGTCTATAAATACAGAGTGAATATTATTTTAAGTTAGGTCTTTAATATTACTCAGCTAGACAATCTAATGAAGCAAAAAACATTTTTCATAATAAGAAAAGCGAAAGCACTTTTACCAAGTCATCAGTAGTTGTATGTACAACCTTTAAGAGAAAGTTTCAGTAACTGGAGTCCAATAATGTTACAGAACTTTTTAGCCAACATGAAAAGAAAGCTTACAATAACATCTCATATATATAAAACAAATCTAAAGAATTCCATTTCTTTTTCTAACCGTACTTACAGATGTATAAGCAGTTGGCTGAGTGTTCTGGTGAGAGATGGAGGAATCCATATGCGTCAAACCCAAGAAATTAAGACATAAAGGAGGAGTCAAACGGCAAAATAACCTATGGCAAACATTTTTTAAAAAAGAATATATAAAAATAATGCAGAAGAATACATTTTTTGTTATACTGAAATGTATTCAGGTCATTGTATTATAATTTTCATATAGTTGTATAATATATATTTTGAAGTCTTAACATGCACTGCCCTTACTACTTGGGTGATATTCAGAGTGTCCTACTAATCACATCCCTCACTAAAATATCAATATCTGCAGAGCAAAACTACAGCCTCAGGATGCCTGCTATGGCTGTGTCTACTGCTGCTTTGTCTGTGTAATTTGTGGAGGGACTTTGTATACTTCTCAATTCCACCACCTGTGCAAGCCACCTTGTGTATGACAAAAACAGAAACATCCAATGGAACTCAGTACATAAAAGATCTGAAGTTGTGATCAAAATGTGTCATTCTGACAGATACAGTTATGAAGAATTGTTCAGTTTTGTCCAGATAAAGAAAAACTACCTTATAAAACTAGAGTTGAAGAACTGGGAGTGGAAAGGATGATGGGATGTGAATATAAAGAGATAATATGAGGAAGATCTTTTGTGGTTTAAAAAAAAAAAAGATGGATTAAGACCTCAAAAGGCCAAGTGTAATGGAGCATGCCTGTAATCCCAGCACTTGGGAGGCTGAGGCAGGAGGATTGTCATGAATTCAAGACCAGCGTGGACTACATAGTGAGTTCAAGGCCAGCCTGAACTACAAAGTGAAGCTCTGTCTAAACACACACACACACACACACACACACACACACACAAAACCTCAAGAGAACTAAATAAGGTTTATAATGTAGTCAACAGTAACATTCTAATGTAAATTTCCTAGTTCTGATATTGATATTTTAAAACAGCTATATAAAACATCACCATTTGAGAAGCTACGTATATATAGCTACGTATATACAGCAAAAGAAACTCTTAAAAATGCTTGATGTATCAATTTTCTCTGAACTTCCCTGAGTCCAGCCCTTACCAATACATCATAGGAGCAAATAATATTGTGCAACCTAGCCCAAGTTAGAGCCTTCTCTATAAATTATCTCTAAATTCCTCAAGAAAAAGTGTTAGAATCAGTTTGATTAGGCCTTCTCAAAACAATTTCAGGGTACTGACCTTCAGATTATTCTGCAGGTATGAGTCGGTCTCTAAACTTAGCACCAAAAAATTAAAAAGCTAAACTTCCAACTGGGTCTACTATTTAACTCATCTATAAACTGACTCTTGAATTGGAAACCCAGTTTCCTTATGTCCTTCTTTTCCCTCCTAACCTGGCATACTTAATTTAACTTTAAACCTGAAGCAGGATTTAGCTGGTAACCAAAAAGCAGGTATTTATTATTACCTACTCAGCTGGCTCATAGAAATGTAGGTGTTAGTGCAACATTCATAAACAACAAAAAACAAGAGAAGCACAGAGATACATGCAATGGAGACATTTATCTGTTTCTAAATTCAATCCTACTTACATGCCACTGAAAAGTAGACTGTACGCATCAGTCTGATGATGGGAAGCCAAGTAATAATAGTTAAATACACGAATCCTGAATACAGTAGAATAAACACAAATACTGAGGAAGAAGATGGAAAGGAAGCAAGCAATCTGGAAAAAAATTAAGACTAATGAATATTATAAGAACTATTCACTTGCAGATAACATTTATTGATACTCTGAAATTTAAATACAATGGTTTGTTTTGTTTTGTTTTTTGTACTGGGAATCAAACTCATGACCTCACACTTGCCAGGCAGGCACTTGTGCCACTGAGCTATATCCCTGGAACCAATAATGGAATTTTTAAAAATCATCTAAGAAAATGAAATTACGGGGAAAAAAATCTACACTTCAACCAGTTTAATATCCTAGATCTCTAAGTTTCAAATCTATCTCCTAAAGTTAACCTGTTTTCCCTTGAAAACTCCACGTGAAAACTCTAAGTTATGTAGCTTCACTGACATAAAAAGCAAAGTATTCTCATTAATAATCTTGCACTTGTTCATCTCTCCTTAAATACAGCTCATTTTTTATAGTATGGGTAAACTTATTTTCAGAAGTCTCAATAGTACTGCAGGAAATATCTCTGCTTTCATTATTACTAGATGAAATATATGAGAAAATACAATAACTAAGTGTTAAACTATGAAGCTGAAAATATTTATGACAGATATAAAGTAAACTGACCTCAATATAAATATAATTGTACGTTTTTTCTGCCAGCTGTATGAAGACTGCAAAGAGGGACAAGACAGGAGCTGTGCTAAAGAAAGTGCACTCTGACCACACAACAATCACTGAAAAAATGGATAAAACCACAGCAAGAATCCTGTAAAACCATGGTCGCAAAAGACATTCCCAGTACCATTCTAGAAGATAAGAAAAAAATAAAATTAGGAAAAATAAAGTAATAACAGGGTATCTGTACTGTTTCAAAATATATCCAACAAGATAATTACAAGCAGAAAAGTAGCAGCTTTACACTGGAGGAATCAGACAGACATCACCTTATCCAAATGATCACTAGTATTGAGACAAAGTGCTAGTACACGTGCTTCCTGCTGTGATGCACTGAGCAGAAAATAATGTCACGGCTATGGAATTCCTGCCCAGAATGCATAACCTGTATCTAATGATTAGGATAGTCAACAGAAAACTGACCCATACCCTCTATAAACATCTATGTCATAAAACACAAATAAAGCCTGAAAAACTGTTCTTGATTAAAGGAGACTAAGAAGATAGGACAACGGAATGCAACATATGATCTACAATTTTTTACAAAGGACATAATTGGAATAATTAAGCAATAAGGTCTATGAATAACAGGGCAGTATCAATAATAATTTCCTAATTTTGATCGTAGTAACTGGTTATGTAACAATGTATCTTTAATTTTAGAAAATATACACTGAAACATGTAGAAGCAAACAGGTATCATGTCTGAATAAAACTCTAAAACATTAAGGAAAAAATAGAAAGATAAGGCAAATTAATATAGTAAAATTTTAATATTTAGAGAACTTAGGTATATGAGAATATTTTGTGAGATTCTGGTTTAAATCTGAATTTAGTAAAAATAAAAGTTAAAAAAAAAGAAAGTACAATAAGTTGAAAAGGTCTTATTTACATTTTAGGTGCTAGGGAATAAACCCACGGCCTTGTGTATGCTAAGCATGTGTTATACTACTCAGATACACCCTTCAGCATCTTTTCACTTAATACACTAAGAAACTGAGCTCCCATCTAATAGAAGTAAATCCTTTCAATCCTAAGCTTAGCATAATCTCTGGTGATTTCATCATCCACACAGGTCTCTCATTTTCTTTACCTTTTCTCTAATGAGCTTGTCTCAAGACTACCTCACTCATTCCTACAGTCTTGCCTAAACCAAAATGCTGAAAGTTAGTACTATTTTATACTTTCTCCTGCAAAACTTTCTGCTCCCTATACCTACCCTTAGTATTTACCTAAGCAAATAGAAATGGTCAGATGAGAACTTCCTCACATTTCCACTATTATATCTTCTCACATCTAACATACTTCTGTGTCTTACTCCTAATCAAAAGTCATTCTCGTCATTGTTCACTATTTCTCATCTGTGAACAGTGTTCCAGTATTCTCCACTACCCTATCAAATTTCTTCTCTTTATAGCATTCCCAGTTTACTAACTATAATTTCTCCTCTACCTTATAGCCGCCGATCCTCCATCAACTGCTAACCTTCTTTTCTGCTCTTTTCTACAAGGAAAACATTGCAAAGAGTTTTCTACTTCATCTTTAGTTCCCTTACTTACTTCTTCTAAACCTCAATCAGGCGTTATTACCTTTCTTCCATCTCTCTTCTCTGAAATCCAGTGTGCTAATCTTAGTATTCAGGATGCAGCCTATCTACAACAATTGAAAGGTCCCTTACACACACTTTTCCTCAAAATAGTTTACTCTCCCAGTTGTATCTCACCCGCCACTCCTTTTCCAGTCTTTTCTGCTTGTTCCTCCTTATCAGTTAATCTCTAGAAGTCTGGATAGCTTCAGGTTTGGGCCTCACTTTTTCTCTTCTCTATCCTAATCACTTCCTTACTGATTTTTTCCTGACCCAAGGCTCACCATCCATTGAAGGCACCCTAATTTATATTGCACACCAGTCTCCTGGTGTGCAATATAACTAGTGCTATTTCTAGCACTAATTACCTGTACGCATTTATTGTGTGTTTTTCTCAACCCACAAGGACAGGAATTTTTGTCTTTTTAAATTGATACATATATAGCACCCAACAATACACAAAATTTACATACTCAAACATTTGTTAAATAAATGAAAATGTATCAACCACATTGTGCCTTTGTTTATTAGAAAGAATCTTTGTTGAAGAAATTTTCTGAGATATTTGTTTGGTTATTAAGTCTTCATACTGAAGACCAAGCATTCGAAAGATGATCAAGTGAATATAGCTGTTAGAATAAGATGTTTATTTGGTATAGAGACAATTTGGTACATGGATTAAGTTTCTTCACACTAAATTTGCTAACATTTAGAAGGAGTGTCATAAGCAATCACAGAGGTAAAATAATGATAACTAAAGTATGTAGGTTTCATAAAGAGGACTTAGTGGAATATTTTAGTAGACTGTCAAAATTGAAGAAGAGACTCAAATTTAAGATGTAAATTTCTTAAAATTCTAATTATTTTAAGTGTATATCATGCATATACAAAATATGCTGGATACATTACATATATTTTTGCATAAAATTTCAACTATTTGTGAAGTAATAGTCACAAATGATGGATATGCTATACGACAAGTAAAATAGTTACTTCAGAGGGGGAAGTTTATCAAATGCAGAATATTACCACATAGTATAAATAATTCAAGTGAATTTTGGCTTTGCTTTGATGAAAACACACATTTTTTTCTTGCAGAAAACTATCATTAAACTTTGAAATTTATATAAAATTACATACCAACTGTAGGATTATAAAAATACTGAATAAATCGATTTTCTGGCTCTGGAGACTGAAAGGTATGAACGAACTGATGGGTAGCACTAGTTTCATTTTTTGCTACATCTTCTAGATAAAATGCTTGTTCCAAAAGAATTTGCCATTGCACTTGAGTTCGACGGTGCCTCTGAACTGAATAAATCACCTAAAAAAGAGCAGTGAAGGGGGTAGACTTGACATTGTTCTGATCCAATGGTGGGTCAACTCACTCTTTAGGAATTTATTTATTTATTTATCTCACAACAGAGAAGTGGTAGTAGCAATTACTTGGGGAGAAAGTGATGTAAGAGTTCTACATAACAGTTGTATTTCTCTCTGCCCGATTTCTAAGAGCACCCTGTCCAGAAACACGAAGTTAAATATTTCAAAAACACTGATAAAGACAAGATAAAAGAAATTTTTAGATATACAATCAGTTAAAATTTCTTCTTTGTAGGTAACAATTATAAATATATTTCAATCATCGTTAGTGAAATAGCTATAATTAATAATTAAAGTTACCTGTTTATGCAATTTTACTAGACTTTTTTCACTTGGGTAGGTATTACGCTTTTCATCAAAATCTTCATAATCATCCATATTCCTACCCATTTTTTCCTGATACTCTGTAGGGCACTAAAAGGAGCAAGCAGATTTTTTTTAAATTTAATTTTAAAACAAAATTTATTTTCATTAAAACTATCATTCTCGGTCATCTCAAAATTTTCTCAAAAATATATCCTTCCTTTACTAGCAAATAGTACATTTCTCCTTGCTAATACTTTTTGAAAATATTTTAAAAGATGTGTTGACTTTCTTCTAACTTCCACTCATACTAATCTTTATGTTCAGATATGCTAATTGGAGGATATCAAAGGCAGGGAAGCTTATCTAAATGAAGTAACTAGAATCTGAAAGAATTATTCTAAATAGGCAATTGATAAAACTCACTGATTTTCTTGGTTAACTAAGAAGAATCATTATAAATCCAAGATGCTGAATTTTTAAACATTACTGTAGAACAAAGTGCATATTCTATATGGAGTATCTGCCATACTATTAGTAATTTATTACCTATATGAACTTGGGCAAGTTAGATAAGTTCCATAAATAGGTTTCAAGAAATAGAAAATAAGAGAAATGGTTAAAAAATGTATTCCTACATGTAGGATTTTAGTCAAAGGAACACTAGCTAATAATCAATATAACTGATTTAAAACACAGAAAAAGACATATTTCAGTGGTTCTGTGGGTTCATAACAGATAGTAAGGGAATTCTCAAATAATCACTTTTGAAAGTATAAGGGCCGGGAGTTTGGCTCAGTGGCTTAAGTGCCTGCCCTGGCAGGCGCAAGGATGTGAGTTCAATCCCCGGTGCCGCAAAAAAAAAAAAAAAAAAAAAAAAAAAAAAAGTATATGAGTTCTGCTAATTCAATACTACCATATCAAAAATTTAGTTGCATGGCTTTCTATTAAACACCTATGTTATATATTTCATAACGTCACTTATTTAATGATAAATGAAATATTTTGTAAAGTGACATGTAGGAAGTTTGTTGAAACAGATTACTGATGCCTGAATGTACTTTACTTTTTTTTTTTTTTTTTTTTTTTTTTTTTTTTTTTTTTTTTTTTTTTTTTTTTTTTTTGGTGAGACAAGGTCTTGCTATGTAGCCCAGGCTGGCCTGGAACTCACGGCAATCCTTCTGCCTCAGCCTCTGGGTGCTAAAATTACAGGCATGTGCCACCACGCCTGGCTTCGAGTTTATTTTCTTATAGGAGATATGCCTTTAGTAATCATACACAATGGCAGTTTAAAGGTTCTACCACTGTGTCATCGCAATTACTATACATTACTCAACATCACCATTATCTCCACGTTTCAGTAGAAAACAAACTTTAAACCTGATTTAACAAAGAAAGCGCTATGTACACATTACCATTAGCCTATGGTTAATATTACCATAAGTACTAGGAAAACCTCACTCACAGTTCTTTCCATACTTTGCTGAAGATTTTGTTACTATATAAAATAGTAATTTATAATACATATTCATATTTAAAAAGGAAATAGATAATATAATTTAATTACCTTTTTAAGTATTGTGTCAACACACTTTCTCAATGGGTGGTTATACTTGATGCTTTCATTCACTTTACGAACTTCCTATAAAAACAATGAGAAACAAAAATATTTCTACTTTTACATATCAGACATTTCAAATGAGAATACACTAAATGCTATCTATAGTATCCAAGTTTAATTTCAACTCAAATTATTTAATATTGCATGAAGTCCTTTTCATTGAGTAAAAATTCCTAACATATAATAAAAAACAAATAAGAGGCACAGTAACTACTGGCAACCCTAGAAGCCTCCACAGAGAAACACAGTGGTGGAACAGTGCAATGGACACAGTAGACGGTGGTGGCAGCTGAGTTGGTCACGTTCAGATGTCCCCCAGAAAAGAGTAATTGGCTGGTAGCCATCGTGAAGAGAGGCCAACTGAGCTCAGAACTCAGAAGAGCTGCAGGCTGGCTCCATCTAGTAGCTCTCATTATCAGGATGAGGCTGCCAAGTTCAAGTCAGCACAAGGTCAGAGAGCCAGCTTCAAGCTGGCAAGGCACTGAGTTCAAGCTGGCAGGAGGCACATGTGCTGATCAGGCTGAACAAATTGGGTTCCAGCCTCACAGCTAGAAACCTGCCTGAACTTCAGTGGAACTGAAGGTTCAGGCTTGCTGGAATTATCCACTACCCCACCACAAAGTTACAACTGGCTTGCTGGGATTAATCAGCTTGGATCTGGACTCTGCACATTGTCTCCCAGTGACAGCAGAGACATGCCTTGAAGTGGACATTTTTTCTTACTTACTTTCTTTTCTTGCTTTTGTTTTTGTTGTGTTTTGATTTTTCTTGTTTGTCACTGTTTTTTATATAAGTGTTAACATGGTTTCTAGTTCTTTTGCTATTGTTCCTTTCTGTTCTTATTGCAATTTCTTCCTTCTCTCTTTCCCTCCTGTCTTCTTCGCCAATTTCTCAAAGTTTATGTACTCCTTCTTTGTCTTCCAGGCTTGTTTTTAATCTCTTCCTTTTCTATTTCTCTATTTTTTCCCAACACCTTTGAAGTTAAAACGCCATACTGAGGGCTTAATTACTATATACAATTTTCTGGTTTGTTTTAGATTTTGTTATATAACCACAAATGTAATTCATATGATTAAAGATGACTAATTAATTATTTTGTTTGTTATTGTCTAGGTTGTTTGATGCTATTGTGATTGCTAATTGTACTACATTAGCCAAAGTGACAAAATTATTCTAATCAGTTGTTCTTCCTGGTGTACCAAGACTGAGCTTGTCTAATAATCATAAACAATGCTATAGGCCAGTGTCAAAGAACTAGGGACTGGGCCAAATAGGCAGCAACTTCTCATCCTCAGCAAATTGAAGAGGTAGGATCTTCCAATAGACTCAAAACCCAAAAGCCAGCTACACTTGGAAGATACCTCCAAGTAGTCATTTCCTAAAGGTTCTAAGTACTAGTAATAAAAATACTCTCCATAAGCAATTTAGAAGCATCAACCAAGGAATTAAACTAAAAAAAAAAAAAAAGAAAAAATTAGAAAATGAGATGATATTTAAACAAGACACAACCCCAGACTTCTGCTCACAAAGGCAAGCCTGGGCAGCAATGAGGTGGAACAATTCGAAAGCCACCCACCTGGACTTTCTGAAGTGGTAACAGCAGAAGTAACAAAGCAGATGAACAAGGTTCTAGAAAAAAATCAAACCAGAAATAATTTCTTAGATAACTACAGAGGTGGTGATCACAAGGAAAGACTACTTAGTGACCCTAGAGCAGATACAGATTAAAAAAAAAAAACAAAAACAAAAACCAGGAGCTTAAGAAAATGATGGAAACCATGAACATCCAACATAGCAAGGAAATGAAATCTATGAAACAGATTCAAATAGATATCCAGTACATTAAAAATTCCATTGAAAGTATATGCAGGAAAATGAGCCAATTTTAGGACAGAGTATCAGAACAGAAGATAGGATTGTAGTTAGCAATCATGAAATGAAAGATTTATTAAAAATATCAAGGGACCATGAAAAATCAATTCAGCTGCTGCTAGATGATACAAAGAAGAATAACATAAAATTGGTCAGAGTCCATGATAAAGCAGAACATAGTACAAATGAAACAAAAAAAACCTCTTCACAGAAGTAAGGGCAGAAAACTTCTCTGGCAGGGAAAAACAATTTGACAATCAGATAAGTGAGGTATATAGAACTCCAATTAGTCATGATCAAAAAAAAAAATCTACACCAAATCATATAATAGTCAAGATTCCAGAAATTCAACACAAGAATAAAATATTGAAAGCTGTTAGAGAACAGAAACAAATCACCTATGAAGGAAAGCCCATCAGAATCACAACAGACTCCTCAACATAAGCTCTCAAGTCAAGGAGATCTTGCAGTGAAATATCTCAAGTCCTCAAAGAAAATTACCTCCAACCCAGATTGATGTACCCCACAAAAATATCTTTAAAAATTGATGGAGAAATAAGATACTTCCATGACAAAGAACACCAGAGGAAATTCATGACACCAAACGAGCACTCCAAAATGTCTTGAAAGACATTCTAGAAAGAGATAACAAGGAGTACAACTCCATGAACCCCAAAAGAATGAATCTACCAAGCAAGATAAGCAATTAAACAGGGTAGTAAAAAAAAGGGAATTAACAACAGTAAAGTAACATGACAAAGGTAAGTCAATATAAATCAGTTATAACCATCTATGGTAATGGTCTCAATTCACCAATCAAAAGAAATAGACTGGCAGAATGGATCAAGAACAAGATCCATCAATATGGTGCATACAAGAAACACACTGATTCAAAAGAAAGTCACAGACTGAAAATCAAAGGATGAAAAACAATACTTCATGCAACAGGAAATCAGAAGAAAGCAGAGGTCGCTATTCTATTTGCAGACAAGGATTTAAACCAAAGCTGATTAGGGGGGACAAACAAGGTCACTACATCCTTGTAAAGAGAACAATCCAAGAGGAAAAGATAATTATAAATATATATGCACTAATACCAGTACATTTAATTATATAAAACAAATATTAATGGACATGAAAAATTAAATAAGCAGAAATGCGACTTTAATGGGGGAACATAATACCCAACTGTAACAAATAGACTGATAAAGTAGACAAAAATCAATAATGACATATCAGAACTAAAACAATCTTTTGAACAAATGACTTTAGTAGCTATCTATTGTGTTCCACCCCACATCAGAATACACATTCTTTTCAGTTGCACATGAGATGTTCTCCAAAATTGAACAGATACTTGCTAATAGAACATGCTTGAGTAAATGCAAAGGAACTGAAATTATTCCATACATATTATCAGACCATAGTGCAATGAAATGGGAAACCAACAGTAAAAGAAAACATAAGAACTTCATAAGCACATGGAAATTAAATAACAGCCTCCTGAACAACTAATGGGTTCCAAATGAAACTAAAGAAATTAGACAGCTTTTACAATTAAACAATAATGTCAATATGATATACTGAAACTTTTGGGACACAATGAAAGCAGTTCTATGAGGGTGTAGAAGACCCCTTGGATGGCTCTCCTTGAATGCAGAGCAATTACTTCTGCTTTAGCTAAACTTGGTTCCATCTTCATGTACTGATACGGGCAAAGTGGGCAAAGTTATTTCCTTTTCTCTTCAATGTGGCTCTAAGCAATGTAAATAGGGCTAGTTGAGGTACCGATGCATAATCTCTGATGCCAAGTGACTGCCCTATTTCCTTGCCATCAGTATCTCCCTCTAAAAGGTTTAGCATAGCAGGATGGCAGAGCAAATGCTCCAGGAATGTCAATTGGGTTAGAGCCTCAAGATAACTTTCCAAGGCAGAGAAAGTTTGCACATCAGAACTGAAGAACCAGTCCCCCAAATGTAAAATGCTGCCTCAATTGTGTTATGCAGATTGGCCTTTCTGCATACACTTCTCTTTACATATTGCAAAGGTGCTTTTTTGTCACCTACCTAGCTCAGCTCACATTACTCACATAATTCCCGCCATTCTCACCATCACTCATCCTCAAGCCTCTCCCTTCTTCACGAATTAATAAATCCTGGGTTAGGCCCTGAGTTGGGGCCTTTGTCCCGTGAATTCTCACCTAGATCAGACTCAGGACCCCTTGGCTGCCCATAACTATGAATATACCTTAGTATCTTTATTCTCACTGTTGGTTGCACTGGAGGTTGTAGATTGTAGTTAATTCACTGGGATTCCAATAACGTTTCAATGGGATTACAAATATAAACTTTCCAGACCGCGAGGAGGTTGGAAAAAGGGATTACAATATTTAGATTATAACATGAAGGAATGTATAGCAGAGCATACTCATATCAGACAAACAGAGTGAACTCAAACAACCTAATGTTGAACCTCAAGTTTATAGGAAAAGAAGAACAAGTCAAGTCCAAAGCTTGCACGATGGAGGAAATCATAAAGATCAGAGCAGAAATGTAATGGAAACTAACAAAACAATATGAAGATCAATGAATTGCAAAGTTGGCTCTTTGAAAGATCAAATAAAATTGACAAATCCTTGGCCAACCTTATCAAAAGAAGAAAGGAAAGACTCAAATATATGCAATTAGGAATGAAAATCGTGAAATCAGAACAGATCCTGCAGATATCCAGAAGTTCATCAATACCTACTTTGAGAACCTGTATTCTACTAGAATAGAAAACACAGAAAAAACAGATTCCCAGATACATATGAATTACAGAAGCTAAATCATGAAGATATAAAAATGCTAAATTAACTACTATCATCAATGAAACTGAACATGTAATTAAAAACCTACCAACAAAGAAAAGCCCACGCCCTGATGAACTCACTGCTGAATTCTACAAGAATTTTAGAGAAGGCCTAATGCCACTACTTCTCAAACTCTTTAATGAAATTAAAAGGGAAGCGATTCTCCCAAATTCATTCCTGGAAGCAAGCATTAGCCTGATACCAACATAAGAGAAGGACTCAACAAAAAAAACAACTACAGGCCAATCTCCCAAGTGAACACTGATGTAAAAAAAACCTCACTAAGATACTGGCAAACAGAATACAGCTTATTGTCAAGAAGATTATACACAATGACCAAGTAAGATTCATCCTAGAAATAGAGGGATGGTTCAACATACACAAATCAATAAATGTAATACAAAATATCAACAGAGCCAAGGACAAAAACCACATGATCATCTCAATAGATGTAGAAATGATAAAAAACCTACAGAAAATTGGAATAAGTGGTCTTCATCCCAATCTGAAAGCCATTTATGAGAAACCAACAGCCAACATCATACTAAATGGACAAAAACTGAAAGCTTTCACTACAAAATCAGGAACAAGACAAGGATATTCACTGTCACCACTCTTACTCAATATAGTTCTGGAAACATTACCCAGAGCAATTACACAAGAGAAAGAAATAAAAAGGATTTAGGATAGGAAAGGAAGAAATTAAATTATCATTATTTGTAGATGACATGATATTCTACATAGATGACCCCATAAATTTCCACCAGAAGACTTATAGATTCAATAATCAAATTCAGTAGCATGGCCTCTGAACACTCAAACATCAATAGCCTTCCTATACACAAACACCAAAAACTCACTGAGAGAGAAACCAGGGAAACAACAACTTTCACAATAGCATCCAAAAAAACCCAAAAAACAAAACAAAACAAAACAAAAATGAAATGCATAGAAATCAATCTAACAAAGGAAGTAAAAGACCTATATACTGAAAACTACAGTACTCTGAAAAAGGAGATTGAAGAGAATATCAGAAAATGGAAAGATACACCTTGTTCTTGGGTAGGAAGAACCAGTATAGTGAAAATGACCATACTCTCAAAACTGTTATATAGATTTAATGCAATCCTGATCAAAATTCCAAAAGCATATCTCACAAAATTAGAGAAATCAGTGCAGAAATTCATGTGAAACTAGAAGAGACACAGGACAGCAGGAACAATCCTGGGCCACAAAGGCAAGGCAGAGGACATCATAATCCCTGGCTTCAAACTATACTACAAAGCAACTGTGATAAAAACACCATGTTATTAGCAAACAAACAGATCTGAGGATCAATGGAACAGATTACAAGGTGCAGAAACAACTCCAGACATACTCGGCTACCTTATCTTTGACAAAGGAGCCAAACACATATACTGGAAGAAAGACAGCCTCTTTAATAAATGGTGCTGGGAAAAACCTGGTTTTCCACATGACAAGGATTAAAACTAGACCCATATCTTTCACCAAGCACTAAACTAAAATCTAAATGGATCAAAGATCTAAATATTGAAACAGAAACACTAAGTCTGCTTGAAGTTAGAATAGATAGAACTCTTGAATACATTGCTGTAGGTAAACACTTTATGAACAAAACCACAACTGCACAGGAACTACCATAAATAAATAACAATTGGGATCTCATGTTATTAAAAAAGTTTTTTCATAGCAAGAAACATCACCAGTAGAGTGAAGAGACAACCTATAATGTGGGAAGTAATTTTTGCCAGCTGTTCCTCAGAGAAGATGTTCTTTTATATATCTAGAATATATAAAGAACTCAAGAAAGATCAGACCTCCTAAATTTATAGACCCAACTCAAAAATGGCAACTGACATGGGTACTTCTCAGATGAAGTAGAAATTCCAATATACAGAATATACAAAGGACTCAAAAAATCAGACCTTTCACATTTAAAGACGCAATCCAAAAGTGGGTAACTGACATGAATAGACACCTCTCAGATGAAGTAGTAGAAAAGGCAAACAAATATATGAAAAAGTGTTCAAAATCACTAGTCATTCAGGGGATACAAATTAAAACAACACTGAGATTTCATTTCACTCCAGAATCAATGGCTATTACCAAGAAATCAACCAATAACAAATGCTGGTAGGGGTTGTGGGGGAAAAGGCACCCTTCTCTACTGTCGGTAGGAGTATAGACTGGTGCAAACACTGTGGAAATCAGTGCAGATTCCTCAAAAAACTAGGACTAGAGGTTCCATTTGACATAGCTATTCCCCTCCTTGATATCTTTCCAAAAGAATTATAAGTATCACACCACAGCAATATATAATCACCCATGTTTAGAGCAGCACAGTTTGTAGTAGATAATCTTGGAAACAACCCAGATGCCCACAAGCCATGAATGGATAGAGATGCTGTTTTTTAATACAATGAAGTACTACTCTGCCATAAAGGATAAGCTTGAGACATCTCTAGTTAAATGGATGCATTTGAGACCATATTCTTAAGTGAAATAACTCAAACACACACATGAATATCACATGGTTTCTCTGAAACCAAAGATATAGATAAGGATCAAAATGTATAATATATACAACAGGAAATGGGCAGAAATTATTCAAATGAGAGGGGGTATGGAGAGGAGAAGGGACAAGAAAAATGAAAAAGCAAGATTCCCCATGATGAATGTTATAACTATGTATATCTAAAATGTACCTATAACATAAAAAGAAAAAAATAAAGTTAGACATATATGTCCCATTCACCTCACTAATTGCCCTCCTGGCCTACAAGTCTAGAGAAATGAAAAGTTAACAACAAAATCATCATCATCATCATCATCATCATCATCACTAAAACAACTAGCCATATCTATACCATGATCTTTAATTGTGATATGCTAAACTGCCTTGAACAAGAACTACCTAGTAGATTAGTAAATTCTGAATGCATCTGAGGATGTTTGACATGTGAATCAGCAAATTGAGGGGGGTATATCCACACTGGATGGGGGTGGATCTAACCAATAGAATTGGACAGAATAAATAGGGAAATGAAGCATCTTCATAGCCACACCGGATCGGGGTGGATCTAACCAATAGAATTGGACAGAATAAACAGGGAAATGAAGCATCTTCCTTTTTTTTGGAAGACCTGCAGTTTTCATCATTGTCTTTGGACATTAGTTCTCCAGTTTCTTCATCCTTCCAATGCAGACTCTTCAGCCTTCAAAACCAGACCCGCACTGGTGACTCTACAGTGAGCTTCTAGACCCGTGCACTTCAAATGCTACTCAGTCCTCTCTTGTCCAGCATACAAATGGCCATTTTGGAGACTTCGGCTTCTGACCCCACAAAGGGCCACAGTAATTCTTCTACCCCGAAAGCCTTACTTAATAAACCCCTTTGTATAATTATAGATATATTTTATACCAATTCTGTATCTTTAGAAAAGACCAAACAATACTCTCACACTTTTTGTAACCTTCTAGATGTATCTCATTATTTACTTACTTGTTCTACACAGATGAGTAAAAATTATTTTGAAAGCTTACAGAAGATCTGACAACTTTTGTGACCCTTAAAAAACAGGATTGTATCTGATTGAGTATTTTGGGGCACTCAATCTGAAGTGGCACAGAGAAAATGAGAGCCAGAGAGATAAGGAGGAGGCCTTTAATGTAGAGGGCATGGGAGAGCTTTAGGGACCAGGGGTTGTAGAAGCTCTCAACAAAAACAAAGGAGTGTAGTTACCTTTATCAGCTTTGGCTGGGGGAGGAGTTTGGGAGGACATATTAACAGCTGATCTGAAGGAGCATCTGCCTGTGTAGAACAGGAGACAGAAAGATTTACTGGGGTCTGGGGGTGGAGGCTTGGGGTTTGTGGAGAGGGGTTGTGGAGAGGGCTCGGTGCATGCGCAGAAAGGGAGTGGGAGGTTTATCTCTGGAATGAGGAGAACAGAGGTTACTTTTGGAGAGCCAAGTTGTTTCTCTAGGTCCAGTACCAAGTTGGAGGGACGTCATGTTACAGATAGCTAAGCCCCAGGCTAGCAGAATCTATCAGTATCCCTCCTCCTTGTCTTTCAAGATCAATTATCTCATTATCTTAAATATAGGAAAGAAACCAAAGGAGGTAGCAAACGCCACATGTTACAAAGTACCTGATCCTTTCCAGTAAAAGACTACTCTAGAATAGTCACAACTGATTCATTCTACATTTGTTTATTAAGAGTACACATTATCTCTGGCTAATACACACCATACTAGAATTGTCTGTTTACAACTAACATGACAGTTTGCTGGTGAGATAAATAAGTAATGTAATGAATACAAAAGGCATAAAAGGTTAAGGAGAAGAATCCTTAGAACCAGTAGTTCCTAGGGAATCACAATATTATATACTATGAAATAAAAACAAAACTTGGCTCAACTATTTTAAGCAAGAAAAACTGCATAACACAGCATACGAGGAAAGGAATTCACTGGAGTATTAAAAAGAACATCTGAGCTGTAGAGTAGAGAAGAACATTAAAGTATACAGAACGTGAGGCACAGAAACCATCTGACATGTCAGCGAATTGTTATAAATATTTATAACTATTTATAACTTTACCTATCACTGTCCTTGACAGGTAAAAAGTTTTGGCAATAAGCAGAAAAATGAGAATACAGAAGAAATATAATTGGCCTGTAAATATATAAAAGAATGTTTAAGCGCACTAAAAACAACTATGGATTTAAAAAGGGAACTGCTTTATTACAAAATTAGAAAAAACTAGATACCATGTTAAAGCAGAACTCTGAGCTCTGCAAAATCTTCCCAGTTCAGCCCAGCAACTCCTGGGGAAACCCCTCCCTCAGGAATGTGGATTTGTGCTTTCTCACCAGGTCCTGTGCTTTTCTCACTGATAAAGAAGACAATTCAGGCAGTTCTGTCAATGGAATCTCCTCCCTTAGAGGGGCAGTACTGGGTACCAACATGGACAACACTAACAAATGGGGTTATAAAAGAAGCTTTACAGTGTCTCAACATTCTGAGATCCACAGGATGTGTTTTCTTTCAAGGGTAAAACAGGTTTAGATACTAGGATGACTAACTGTCTTTGTTTACTTGTTTGATATTCCAAACTGTACAAAACAGGACTTCTTGGTTCAGGGCCCACTCTAGTTTTGAACATTTCTAATGGCTGGAACAGTGTACCACTAAAGTCCTCCTGAAAAATCCCCTCTTCATCTCATCAGTTTCTTGGAATTTCTACAACAATGTAGTGATAAGATCATAGAGAAACAGGACTTTCTACACAGGGTAAAAAAGAACATAATCTATTTGGAGGATAATTTAGCAGTATCTTATCAAAATTTAGTATATGCATACCCTGAATAATCTGTACCAACACACACTGTTTCTGTCAAGTAATTTAACTTAATGAGGAAAACACATATGAACCCAATAGAAAAGGTATGGAAACTGCTATAAAAGTATAGGATGATCTGAAAGGGTATAATCTAGTAGGAAGCTTTCTGATTAAATGGTAATTTAAAATGGTGTAAAACAAAATGAGTAGGAGTCAGACACCCAAAATGTGGGGAAGAGTCTTCCAGATAGAGGGACAAGGATAGCAAATACAAAGGTTTTCAGACAGAAGGGAGTATTTCAAACAGAAAGCATAAATACAAAGAAAAGAAGAGTAAAGCCAGGCGTGGTGGCGCACGCCTTTAATCCCAGCACTCGGGAGGCTGAGGTAGGAGGAGCGTTGTGAGTTTGAGGGCCGCTTGGGCTACAACGCAAACACAAGGCCAACCTGAGCTACATAGTGCGACTCTGCCTCAAAAAAACTAGGGCCCGGAGTTTGGCTCAGTGGCTTAAGCGCCTGTCTGGCAGGTACGAGGTTGTGAGTTCAATCCTCAGGGCCGCAAAAAAAAAAAAAAAAAAAAAAAACAGAAGAGTAAGGGCCTAACACTTGATCACACTAAAGAAGCAAAATCAAAGACAAATTATTTTGAGGTCAATATGTGAGGCCTAAACACAAGAACATGAAGATTAGACTTGGGAATTTAACAGGTCATCTTGAAGCATTATTACAATTTTCCATTACTAAACTGCCTTAAAGTTTGTAAAATCATAAATTCATCCTATGTGAAAATATATAATCTGACCGTATGTTTATGAAATACTATATTTTTCTTTATTTGGCCATATCAAATAAAAAACAGTTACTAGAACAGTTAATTTAAGGTTCAGTCAAAAGTTCATAATTTTATAAAATGTGGGAAGTATTTGAAAAGTTAGTTCTGTTTCCTCCATACAAAATAGCACAGAGTTGGTCCTTTTGATTACTGTGCCTAATTGATTCTCTTGTAAGCAGGCCAGACAGCATCCATGAAGACAGGCTAGTATACAGTTTTCAGTGGGAATACGTAATTTCTTCTCCCTCCCCAAAATTCTTTAACTAGAAAGATAACAAAATGTAAAGGTGACCTTTTAGGCCACCTTTGGAATGGTTTGACATGGTAAGTTTCATTAATGCCTCAAAGAAAAGTAACAGCTACACTCATTCTACAGTGATGAATTTCAAACCACATTTGGTGATTATATGGTTTCAACTTGATTGGTTTGACAGCTGCCAACGGGAATGGCAGAGTACTCTTCTTGGTGTGTCTGGGTGGCTCAAGGAGGCGTGACTTTGGCTACCAGATCTGGTCCTGCACCACTGTCTCACTGGTGCTGTTCCCCTGCTGTTTTCTGGCAGTCATAAGCAAAGCAGCTTTGCTCCATCAGGCCCATTCACCCTGATGTTCTTATCTTACAGCCTATTGTCCTGTGTTGAATCCCCTGAAACTATGAGCTAAATTAAACCTTTTCTCCTTTAAATTGTGTTTGGTATGACCCAGCAATTGGACAGCTAATGCATATGGAAAGCTGAGAAAATATTTACCAAGAAAAGTTAACTAAAATTTATAATCTACTAAAACACATAATCAACACCAATGTATTTTAAATTTTCTCCCAAACTAAATTATCACATTTTTGTACCACATTTAGTACAGCACATTCTATATACCTCCATCAAATTGATTGTCTTAAACCAGTATCATATTTCTTCCTTGTTTAGAAAGTGTCAATGATTTCTCATTACTTTCAAAATAGTCTGGACTTTGCCATTTGACATTCAGGACCCTGATAAGGCTTTTTCTAACACAAACTTCACGATCACTTTAACTTGGCTTTAAAACTTCCTAACATTTGACTGGAATGCTGTCAGCAATCAAAATGCCAGCCATCCTTCAAGGCCCAGGTCATATTTCATCTCCTCTGATCACTATGAAGATGTGAAATCACTCCATATTACAGAATTTCCTTTCTATCTTCCACATCACACTCAGCGTATGCTGCAAGGGAGTGTACAATTTTCTTTTTCTTTATTTTTTTTTGCCACACCGGGGATCAAACTCACAACCTCGCGCCTGCCAGGAGCCAAACTCCCGGTCCTAGTTTTTTGAGGCAGGGTCGCACTATGTAGCTCAGGCCAGCCCAAGCTGGCCTGGAACTCACAACGCTCCTCCTACCTCAGCCTCTCGAGTGCTGGGATTAAAGGCGTGCGCCACCACGCCAGGTGGGAGTGTACAGTTTTCTGCTCTAGACAGTTACTATCCTAATGTTAGCACTTAACATGGCAGGAAGATAAATACTTGCTAAACAATGAATAAATTTTCTCAAATTTGTGTTTTCTGATATTCAGAAAAACAGAAAAAATCCTAAATTACCTTAAAGTACATGGACAAAAAAATTCATACCTGAGAAACAGTACTGTTTTTGGCAACGCTCTTTGCAGGAAGAGGGCAAAATCCTGGTATCTATGTGAATGTGCTACAAAATATCAGGTAAGAAGAGAAGTTTCTTATTTACATGGAAAATTTGCTCTAAATTTTTTTAAATCACCCACTTCTGTTTAAACCAATGAACACACAAAACTTGCACAGAAGGACCACTACGGGGCTTAATTTCTCACTATAGGACTCTACTTAATAACATCTACTTCACTCAGACATTGAAGGTTCCAGAAAAATCCAGATCGCAAATAATAAAATTAATTTAAGTATTTGTTAAAGGACTATTAAATAACCTGGTGAAATTCAAATTTTCAAATCTGAATCAAGTGAATTTAATACCAACTTTTGCAGGGAACACTACCAAATTTAAATTTAACTAAACAAAAATGAAATAAATTATAATTTTATCAATTATAAGTATCTAGCTGGGCGTGGTGGCACACACCTTTAATCCCAGCACTCGGGAGGCTGAGGCAGGAGGATTGTTGTGAGTTCGAGACCAGCCTGGGCTACAAAGTGAGTTCAAGGCCAGCCTGAACTGCATAGTGAGACCCTGTCTCAAAAAATAGGGCTGGGGATTTAGCTCAGTGGTGGAAGCACCTGCTTAGCAGGTGCAAGGTTGTGAGTTCAATCCCCGGCACAAAAAAAAAATTATAGGTATCTATCAAACATAAAATTTCAAATTTCTAAAACCTTCTTCAAACATTTCAAATTTCCAGGTACATCAAACACATATAAAAATTATTAAATGTAAATCATCCTCTTTTGCGAAATCATAACATTTTAAAAGCCAGAGAAAATGTGTGAGATACTATTTATAGGTTTACGCCTACTTGGTTGTTGTTGTTGTTGCTGTTGGTACCAGGGATCTGACTCACAGCCTCAAGCCTGCCAAGCAGGCGCTGAAGCTACTGAGCCAAGCCCCCAGCCCTAGCTTCTTTTCAAGGCAGGGTCGCACTATGTAGTTCAGGCCGGCCTTGCTCACTTTGTAGCCCAAACTGACCTTGAACTCACAATGCTCCTCCTACCTCAGCCTCCCAAGTGCTGGGATTAAAGGCATGTGCCACCACGCCTGGCTAAGCCTACATTTTTGAATTAATGTTTTCTGATGTAATTCTTTACATTTTAACAAGACTTTTTGTTTTTTGTTTTTTGGTACCATGGATCAAACTCATGACCTCGTGCTTGCCAGGCAGGAGCTTATGCCGCTGAGCTATATCCCCAGCCCAGTAATTCTTTTCATTTTAGAGAATACTAAAAAGTCAACACAAAGTTTTCCAATTACAGCATACTTTCATTTGTTCACTTATTCATTCACTTAAAAAATGCTTGCAGAGTGCCTAACAGTCTGGGAGACCAGGAAAGGTATCATGAATTGAATTTCGTTTGTCCTAAAAATTCACATATCAAAGTCCTCATCGCAAGGACCTCAGAATGTGATCTTATTTAGAAATATAGTTGTTATACACATAATTAACAAAGTAAAGATGAGCTCATAGCTCCTTGATAGCAAGTCGTCTTTCAAGAAGAGGAACACTGGTCACAAGGTAATATAGAGAGAACAAAGGTAGGATCTACAAGACAAGAATACCAAAGATTGCTAGAAGTTAGGACACAGACATGAAAGATTTCCACCAGTCCTAAGAAGAAAGCAACCCTGATATCTTGATATTGGACTTTCAGCCTCTAAAAATGTGAGATAATAAATATCTATTGTTTAAGCTAAGTAAGTCTGTAGTACTTTTCTTACAACAGCCCTAAGATATGAATACAAAAGGCTTCTTTGAAGAATTCTCCTTTATGTTAAGACCTGAAAATGAAGTAGAAATTACCTAGAAAGAGTAAAAAGTATTCCAAGAATTTGAGACCAGCATGCTCAAAGACAAGAAAGAGAAGTAATAAGTATAATGTTAAGAAAAAGGGTCATCAAACCAGATCAAAGCCAGTCTACCACCTGTTCTCGAATTGAAATACATGCATACTCATTCATTTATATATCATGTATGATTGCTTTCATGCTACAATGACAGAGTAGTACAACAGAGACCACGTGGCACAAAGACTAAAATATTTACTATCTGGTCCTTTATAGAAAAAATTTGCTAATCCCTATTAAAGAATTAACCAGTGTTAGACTGCCTAGATTCATCACTTACTAGTTGTACAAATGCAGCAAAGCTATTTAAACTCTCTGTGCCTTATTTGCTTCATTGATAAAATGGGGATTTAAAAAAATCTTTTTATAAAGCTGTATGAGAATTAAATATGGTTGACCCCTGAACAACACAGCTTTGAAATGCACAACTTCAAATTTGAATTGCAAACTTTATACAAACTCACAGACCAACCACAAAGCACAGAAAGTTAAAAAAATGAAATATTATGCATGTAAAGAGTGCATAAAATATTTGTGAATACTCTTATTATTTACTACCATGAAATACATACAAATCAATTATAAAGCTAAAATTCATTAAAACGTATGAATACATTTTTTTTGCGGCACCAGGGATCGAACTCACAACCTTGCGCCTGACAGACAGGCACTTAAGCCATTGAGCCAAACTCCCAGCCCTGGTTTTTTGAGGCAGGGTCGCACTATGTAGCTCAAGCTGGCCTTGCACGCACGTTGTAGCCCAAGTCAGCCTCGAACTCACAACGCTCCTCCTATCTCAGCCTCCCGAGTGCTGGGACGAGTGCTGGGACGTATGAATACATTTACAAACCACATGAAGCACCATTTTCAGTCAAAAGAAATGTAAATAAATGTAAATACACAGTATTAAGTCATAACTGCATAAAACTAACTACTGAACTACTATAATAATTTCACAGTTACTCTTTTTTGTGAGTGGTGAGTTCAAGTACAGTATCTGCTTAAAAATACCATGTGATACTGAACATTTCACATGAATAGGTTCTCTCTCCGGTAAATTTCTTATCTCAGTAAAAAGTGGTATCTTTTGATTCTAGGGTATTTTTCACCATGTATAACATATATAACATATACAACATGTGTTAACTGTTTAACACATGTAACAAAAAATATGTGTTAATCAACTGCTTTTCTTACCAGTCAAGTTTCTGGTTAATTATAAGCTATTAGTAGTTAAGTTGTTAGTCAAAATTTGTATGGATTTTTGACTGCATAGGGGTCAATGGCTGCAACTTCTGTATTACTCAAGGGTCAACTGTATATTCATATATGTAAAGTGCTTAGAATTTAGGTACGTAGTCTACATATGGTCATTATTATCACCATTATCAAGTTTAAGGAAGTAAGGCTGAGTGTGAGGTAAATATTAAGACAGAATTATAATATGTACAACACTGAATTGTTTATCATTTCATCATTAGCAAGTCTGAGTAGCCAAAACAAGCAGACTTGAAGAGGATGGAGGTCTTGATTAGGATAAGACTGGAGAGCTAAATGTAACCTACATTGGTTTCTAAAACTTTTGGAGTTTATTCTCACATGAATGAAAGGCTTTCAAAACGAAGTTTTCAGTTGGAAACAAACATCACCAAAGTGAAATATTTTCCTCCTAGAACAAAAATGTGAAGTGACTAAAATGATCCCTTTTAAAATCAAATTATTACTTGACACAGCTAAAGTTTTATAATTTGTTATACATTTTTATGTACATTACTCAAAGTATAACTTATACTTTCAAAAGCATAGCTTCCAGAAAAATCTGGTGAAGTTGCTTTAAGTCAACTGAATTTTACAAGGGAATAAAATGAAGTGCCTTACAGATAGAAAACAAAATTTGGTGATATAAACAGCCATGTAAATTGTTCTTTAAAGAGGTTTTCAGATTTGGTGGGATTGCCTGGCTTAAGCTTTCAGAGAAAAGCCTTCTCTGATCACTACTTCACTGCACTATTTAGAATAATCACATAATCTATTATCTAATCTAGGAAATGCTTGAGAGTAAAAGAGGTCATTACTTAAAGTTACCCCAAGCCAAGTATGGTGGCTTGTAATCCCAGCTACTTAAGAGGTAGGCTGAGGCAGGTGAAGCATGAAGTTCATCTTGGTAAACTTAATGAGACCCTGTCTCAAAAAATTTTCTTAAAAAGAGTTGCTGGAGAATCCAAGTGCTTGTTTACCATGGGCACCCAAAATCACAGTTAAAAAAAAAAAATTACCTAAGACAACAGGCTGAATTATCAGTAGAACATCATCCTGAATGAGCATCAAGTTTGTAGCGGAAGCCCATTGATTTGCTAACAAAAAACCAGCAGTATCAAAAAGGAAACACATTCAACATGATAACGATTGCTTATAAAGTTTAAATTTGTTTACCTCCATAACATCTTCTAAATTCTCTTCTGCATCTGCTTTTTCTGTCATCAGTTTGGCTGCCTTAAAATAAGTCTTCATAAGTAGATAACCTCTTTTTGCTCCATTCCAGTATGACCGAGGTATTTCCACCAAGCCATACCCCAACAACAACACAAGAAGAAACAAACCCCATGTATTGGCAGCAGCTATACCAATTGTCTGAAGTTGGTTCCTAAAGAGAAAGCATAAATAGATAGCTGTGATAAATATATTTCCCTACAAAAAAGTAAAATAAAACTAACTAGTATTAAATGGTTTTTCAGTAGACCACTTTAATCGATAGGTAGGATTTTATATGAAAAGGTTAGAATTTCAAATATTCAGATTCCTATTTTCAGTTACAGCAGCAGATATATTTTAAAGGGAAAAAAAAGATGGTTCACGAACTTAATTCTTTCCATAATTCTGGCTGCAAATTTAATTGGATGAGAACTAAATCAAATTTCTCCATAAGGTTAACATTGAACCTAACCATTGAATTTGATTCAGTTCTCATCCAATTCAGTTTGTAACCAAATTGTAGAAAAAATTAAGTTCATGAACTCGGTACCACTGTAACTCAAAAATGGACTTCAACATAGAAAATACTGCTTCTATTACAGTTAAAATTAGAATGTGGGGTACTTAATGGTAAAAAAAAAAAGCATATAGATTTTTCTCAAAGAAAACATACTTGTCACTAGGTGTTTTTTGAAAATTTTTAATTTTTTTCTTTTTATTTTAAAATTGTCTTGCTACATCACTTAGTTGCTGGGCTTGGCTTGAACTTGTGATCTTCTTGCCTCAACCTCCCAGAATGATTACAGGCATATACCACCATGTCTAGTAGCTAACAGTTATCTTTAAAGATGTTATCCCGCATTTTCTTTCTTAGTAATAAGAATTATTCAGATTTTTGTGGAGTAATCTATAAAACACATAATTTGCTAAGTTCCTTGGTAAAATGTCTGTATTCTTATATATATATATATATATATATATATATATATATATATATAAGAATTTCAGGGATAAATATACACAGAAATAATATTGAGATTACTTTTCTTACCATTCTAAATGCAAACGTGGGTTTACAGCTACATAAATTAAAAATGCTCCAAAAATTAGCAAATATGTGCCATAGTAGATTGCATTCTCAATCAGTGCAGTTTTTATCTTTCCAGTGATGGAAAACCCTCCAGATCTTGCATACGACTGCATAAAAGGTAACAGAATCCTAGATGGGCAGAAAAAATATAATTAGAAAAACAAAGCACTTACATATCTGTTGTTCTGATTTATATTTGGATGGCCCCCAAGAGCCCCATGTGTAGACAGAAAGATAGGGCTTTTGGAAGAAGACTGGACCATGGGGGTGCCATAGCTGAGCTGCTGTTAGTTGGTGTGGGCAAAGCAGTCCCCCAGGGGTGTGACCTGGGAGTATCTCCCTTCTTGCTTCCTTCTCCCTCTGCTTCCTGGGTGCAATGACATAAGCAGCTGTCTTCCTCTGGTATACCCCTCGCCATGTTGCTTCTACCTGGAGCCAGTACGTCATGTAAGCACTGAGACTTCTGAAACTGCAAGTTAAAATAAACCTCTCTGCCCTTAAACTGTGGGTTCAGGTACTCTGTCCCAGTAACAAGAAAGTAACTAAGACATCAGTGTAACTCGAAATGCCAGAAATATATGAATCTCAATTTTAATGGATAATTCTCATTAATAATTACATGTTAACAGTGAATAAACCATAAACCATAATCAATAATTGAACAGTTTTATAATATTAAATTTGGGGGAAACAAAGGTCTCAGGCAAGAGAAAGCAATAAACACTCTTGGGGCAAAGGAGACCACAAGGATTAGCAGCACACAACAATGTGAGAGATTTTAGATAGGTCTAAAAATACGACTTTAAAGGCCTTATGAAGAATCTGGGCTGCATTCAAAAAACGAGGAAACATTTTTAATAAAAAGGACATACGATCAAATTTCAGAAGGTCTGAAAGGAAACAACACTGGAACTAGCTGGGAAAGTAAGGAAAGTGATGGTGAGAAACATGAGAGAGAGTCAGGCGTGGTGGAACTGTCCTGTAATCCTAGCACTCGCCTGGAATCCCAGCACCTGGGAACCTGAGGTAAAAGGATCAGCCTGGGCTACACAGTGAGTTCAAGGCCAGCCTGGGCCACACAGTGAGATCTTGTCTAAAAAAGGAAAAGAACTAGGGTGATGGATTGTTAACCCTAGTGCTTTCAACTTAAGAGACATCCAACAAGAGCTGCAATGGGAGAAAGTAGTTGGCCATCCAGCTGCAGTCAGGAAAGACTACAAATAAATTATCAGTAGATTAGCTCTAGAAAGGTGAATACGTGGAATGAAGAGGGGAAGAACTGAAAAATACCAACTTTTAAGAGAGATGTAGAGAAACAGGAGAAAAAGGATCCAGTGAAGAAGACCAGAGAACAGTAAAGGAGTAAGGAAGAAAACCAAAGAGTAAATGAAAGACAAACCAGGAAAAGGAAATGTTTAAAACTAGAAAGAGAAAACAATAGAATCAAATGCTGCCAAGAGGTCAAGTAAACTAAGAACTGGTATGTATGAGTGGAGGCATGGATAAAGAAAGAACAGCTACTATGGGTTGAGCAATAAGTAAACAGTGAGCAAATAGAGACACCCAATATGGAAAGTTTATTTAGGTGTAGCTGGGTAGGTAGGATAAACTATTATATATACATAAAACGGAATATCTTACAGAAAAGAAAAAGAATAGAATACAGACACATACAACAAATATCTCAAATGTATAAGCAAAGAAGAGAGAAAAAAGTATATATCACACAACTCTATGTCTATAAAAGTCACAGTGAAGCAGAATTAATTTATGGTGATGGAAGTCAGAATCATGGTTGTCTTTGGGGACTGAGATCACAAGGAAGGAGCAGGAAGAAGGCTTCTGAGAGCATTGTTAAATGTCCTATATCATCTGAATGTTGGTGAATGGGCACATTTGCTTTGAAAGAAATTTAAGTAGCTGGACACAGTAGCACACACCTATAATCTCAGCTATTTAGGAGGCCAAGGGAGGGGATCAAGAGTTTGACACCAGCCTGTGCAACATCATGAAACCCTTCCTCCTAAAATAAAAGGAGATAGGGTTGTAGCTCAGTGGTACAGCATTTGCCTAGTATGCTCAAGGCCTGGGTTCAATCTCCAGTATCATAAAAAAAGAAAAGAAAAAAAAGTCAAACTAAACACAACCTGTGAATTTTTCAGTAGAAATATACAATTCAGTTTTTTAAGATCTCCAAAAAACTTTAACTGCAATGAAATCAACAAGATGAAGGCTGGAAAGGAATTTGAGTTGACAGATATTTTTGTTTGCTTTAAAGGGTGAGGGAATTACTTTTTCAAAACTAAAAGTAGGTGACAAAAGCTGAAGATGGGTCCTCAATTCAGGAAGAGGGAGCAGCTTTGCAAGAATAATTCTTCCATCCTTGGAGGGGAAGAGGGAAAGGATGGGTAGGAAAGTAATTTGTTAGTGAGAAGCTGAAAGAACAGCCATCTGATGACTTCTATTTTCACTGTGAGATAGTATGTTAAAGTCATACGCTAACAGTGAAGACGACTTTAGTGGGAGAAAAAAGAGCCACAAAAAGGATAGAAATTTTAAGTGACTGGAGATGTTTGATGAAGAAAATGAACAGCAAACAGACTAATGAAACAAAGAAAGAAACACAATTTTGTGGGTCCAGTAGAGAATGATAAACATGAATTTACAGGGGCACTCATCTACACTGTTGTGTGATTTTTTTCTTTTACAATATTCAGCCCAGTTTGAAAGCTTAACTGCATCTCAGAGATGTTCAGTAAGCAGTGGGTAAATGTGTCTTTGGAATCAGCAAAGACAGCAGAAAGATGAAGCTATAAATGGGTCTACAGAAAGACTTGGGATGCATTATGACCAATAAAACCATGGCTCTAATTAAACTGCCCCGGAGGAGTCAGACAACAAGATGATCAAACTTAACATTCCATGAAGAAAATTCAAAATGTTGACTAAGCAAGTAGAAGAAAACCAGGGAATAATGGTGACCTTGGCAAGAATCATTTCATGTGAAAAAAGGGACTAGAAGAAGACTGGATTGAAGACCAAGAATGAGGACAATCACTGGAATGAAAGCATAACAAGGCAAACGTTTTGTTTCTGTTTGTTTTCTACTTTTTTGCTTTTGTTTTCTTTTCCCCTCTCTCCCTCCCTCCCTTCCTCTTTTAATAAAGGGGAGATTTGAGCTAGCAGAAAGGGAGAAGATACCAATTTAAGGAGGAAAATTAATTGCAAAATACAAAAGTTTACTAAAAATTAATCTCACCTTTTTACTTTAGCCAAAATTTTAAAAATTTTATCCTTCACTATCACTTACCATGTTAAAAATTGTGATGTCCAATATACTACCCTCCAGAAAATTGGCATGATTCCATCAGGAATGTAACTCCATGGCTTAAAACATGGATGCTGCCTATATAATAAAAATTTAAAGCTAATTAATCATAAGTAATTATTACTTAAATGAATCATACAATTAATTTATGTGTGGCACAGTTCATTTAATCAGATTAATAATTACTAACTTTGCCTCATAAGACTTCATAGAAAACTTAAAGTTCAAAGCTGACTCTCAAACTGAAACACACATACACACACACAAAGAGAACAAAACAATTTGTTCTAAAGAGAAATGCCATTTAGTCTTCAACTTTCAGTGTATTTTCAGTCAAAGAGTAAAAAGAATGTTCAACTAATAGACTAATAATGCAACAGTCTTTAAAAGTAAACATTAAAATAAATAAATCTCTAAGGATTAGTCTTTCCTGTTTGTGGAGTTGGTTAAAGCTTTTTTTTTTTTTTTTTTTTTTTTTTTTTGGTTTTGGTTTTTTTGGGTTTTTCAAACAGGATTTCACTATGTAGCCCAGCCTGGCCTGGAACTAGCTCTACAGCTAAAGTTGGCCTTGAATTTTTGATACTCCTGTCTCAGCTTTCCAAGAAGTTTTATTTTGTTTTTGTTTTAATTGTTATGCAGAAACGGGAGTTGGGGAGGAGAAGATATTAGGTAATTAACTTTTAGAAATTGAAGTGCTAATTAGTCACTATAGTATAGCTTTTAAGGAGATGTACCCCAGTATCCATACACATTTGTGCTTGAATTTTCTGATGACTCTCTGACTACAGATTCTTCCATGTAAGTCTACAAAGATATCCTTTAATCCAAGGATTTAACAACATCCTAAAATTTCAACTGATCTATAAACAGTTCCTAATGGTGCTTCAAAGAGGACTAACAACCACAACTTAAATTTAGTCTATGTAGTTTTTTTTAAAGTTGTATAAAGAAACACACACTACTTAAAGCATTGGTAAAACTGTATATCAACATAGATTAGTTTTGACCTGGACATGTGATATGAATTCAATATTACCTTGTGAAAATTTGAACTACATTTACTCTTGATTTAAAACACTAATGCTTTTAAGAGATGTGCAATATAAAAGGAATACCCTACATACACAATAACCTCCTAGCAAATTAGGCAAAAAAAAAAAAAAAAATAGCATGCTACTTAATATATGTATTTATGGTGTTGAAACCCAGAAATGTTCATGCTCTGCTTTTTTGGACATGAGACAGAGGCTGCGAGGAAATAAAAGTTCTGGAAGTCTCAAACTTGGAAAGTAGAAAAGTCAGGCTAAAAAATCAGCTCTCCTCTGAGTTTTTCATTACCACCTACTGTACATCAACAAATATTTAGTTTAGTATTAATAGAAGATGACATAATAAAAATACTGGCGAAGGATGAAAGTGCAAGGATCAGTAAAGATTAATTTTTATAAATATAAAAATACGGTTGATAAAAAGTTATTAAACAATTTTCCTCTTAGAGCATTAAGTACAAAAATAAATAAATAAAAATATGAAGAGTGAAATACCTAGGAACAGGAGTAGTAGTTGCGTATGATCCTGTACTGTTGTTATTCTCTGGAGGGCTTGAATTTGCAGCAGCATTCCTGCACCGGTTGTATATTGTCTAAAGCAATCATAGTTAAAAATGAGAATCAAAAGTTACTAAGTTTTTAAGAGATACTGATGTTTATAAATCTACCTACTTAATGTCATCTTTCTGGTTATGTTTAATGATCAAATTCCTAAAATAACATTTAAATTCAAAATATCAGCATAACCTGATATAATTCAACTCACTGAGACATAATGTATCTCAAACAAACTACATAATTACAATTGCTGCTTAAATTGTGAAAATGTTTCACTTCTTACCGTACTAACATCCAGAGGCAGTATGAAAACAATAAGAAAGCAGAGGTACCAAGCAAGCAGTGTTCCAACAATTACAAGTCTATGCTGTTTCTTGAAGTCTCCGTATCGATGAAGTAGAAATAAAGCCAGAAAAAAGACAAAAACAATCTCGAGTCCCAAAGCTGCACCACTCATTATTGAATATTCACTCTGAGTAACTGAAGTTATTCATGTACAGTTTTGAACCATATCTGTTCACTGAAAACAAACAAAAAATGAATTTTCTAAATATTTCATTAATATTTGGGAAAACTGTCATGCTTTACATTGAACTGAGAATAAAATGAAAAGAGTAATTCCTAATGTCAAGTCCTTATATCTTAGCATTTAAAATTCATCTTAAAAATTTCACATTGTACCTTCAGAAAGAAGTTATTCTAACAAAAGTCACACTGGCTCTAAAAATATTACAAATTAAGACATTCTTAATCCCAGATGTAAACAATTACAATACAGTGTCATTTGGAGTTTCTCAATGTTCTAAATCCTAAAGAGAAAATTTTAAATATACTACCCTAGGAAATTATATATGTAGGCAATCTTAGAAAATTAAGACTCTAGCAATTAGATGTTTAGCAAAACAAAGTTTTCTGAACTAGCAGAAGTCCATAATTTAATCTTTCTTTTGTTTGAAAAAATATTTTCGTTTTGTGATAATTTTTTCTAATAACTCAACTTTTGAGATTTAAAAATTCTTATTTTTGCCATCATAGTGGCACTCACCTGTAATCCTAGCACTCGGGAGGCTGAGGCAGAAGAATCAGAGCCAGTTTAAGGCCAGCCCGAACTACATAGTGAGATTCTGTCTCAAGAACAAAACTTATTTTCTGCTGCTTCACAGATATAGTCACCACTTTCCACTTATTTACATAAATCTCATTTTCTTTAGACAGTCACTTTACCTATTTTTTATATGCAAAAATGATTATTGAATAGTTACACATTTAAAAATAGTTTTAATTATAAATGCTGATGATACAGACATCGGCAAAAGGTTTATTTGATATCACTCTACCAAGAAAAACAATTTATCATTACTAACTGAATTCAATATGCAATTTTTGTAAAGTCAATGTAGGCCACTTGGTTTTGTAATAAATGATTAATATCTCAACATTGAGAATCAAGGTCATTATGTAATCAAATAGGGATCAATAAAATACTTCAAACTGATAACATCTTCTATGAAAACTAGTTTTAAAAAGAATGAAAACTTGAATATTTTAACAGTTAAAGGGTGCCTGAAAAAATGTAGGAGGATAAGGAGATAGATGGTAATGAAAGGGGTTCATTTGTTGATGTTTAAAAATGAAAATACACAGAGGAATGGAAAGAAACTTTCAATAATATAAAACAGCAAGAAAATAGTTTATTAAACATGGTTTTGGTTTATGATATATCATGTAGAGGTATTTCCTATATAAATTTAAATTTATTATGGCTCAACTAAATTTTCTTAGAGTCTCACAAGGTGGCAGTAGGTTTGCTTTCCTCTCTAGAAAAAAACTCTTAATTTCTAAAATCTTTACTTGCTAAGATTGCCTAAATCTTAGCACTAGACTTTCTGTATACCCTAATCACATGTACTGGTTCCCGAGATGAGGGGAGCACACCCTTGTGAGTTAGTCTATTTACTTCATCATCTACTTCTCTTCTTTCAAAAGAATGTTTTCTTCTTATGAAACACATGAGACCTACTGGTTTTATGAAATGAAGATAAAAATTACGGTTTCCTTAATCTGAAATGACAGAGTAACCATTTTAAAGTCTATCTTCGAATTTCTACCTAAATTCAAAAGAAGAATTGTTACAGCACAGAATAGCACCTTCTAAGATTTTTTAGGAATTCTGTAGCCTGTCCTTGTTATTTCTATTGAAAATTTTCTGTGGAAATCTAAGGGTATCTTATTCTCTCTGATTTAGTTATTTGGAAATTAAATTATAATTTATTTAAAATTTTTTCAATTAAAATATAATAGCAATAAAAACTGAACAACTCAAGCTTAGCTTATTAAATAATTCTTGCTAGAAGGGCAGCAATTTGTCAACACATATAGAAACTCTTTCAAAAAGTATATATACTTTGTCCAAGCAATTCCTCAACAAGTAACTTTTTTCAAGAAAAGCTAAAATGGGAATAAAAATATATCTACAATATTATTTTTCACTATAACATTATTTAAATCTGAAGACACAGAACTTAAATGTTTGTATTAAACAGTCCCATCCCATTGCTGCCTATTGACTTTTTGAGAAAAACAGCTAAAGATTTCCTAAGTTACTAATCCTACTGTTTTAGCCATGCTTGATGGAGCAGGGGGTCTATGCCTGGGTCAAACACTACCTACAACTCTATTGCAGTGATTAAAGGAGATCATCAGATTCTCCCAGTCTAGGAGAAAGGAGATATACACATATATATACATACACATGTACATATACATACACATATCATAACAGCTATCGCATTGTAGTAAAGAGATAATTTCTATTTTCTTTTTGTGCTTTCTTCCACATGTAATTTTTAATAATCAATCTACATTATTTTGTAATTCTAAAATTATTTTTAAATCAGTCTAGTAATATGTAGGTAAACTGCAAAGAAAATGAAAAGTTTTGCCAGATGTTAAATGCCTAAAATTATAACTTTTTAAAAATATTAAGCCTTAGCAAACCTAGGCTCCAAATCCCAACTCTATTTCATAATTATGTAACTTTTATGCATTGTAGCTGTTAAAGGAGGAAACCACCTTAGATTGGTTGCTATGATCAAATAATACACAAAGCAGGAGCTTCAGGCAGTACAGATCTTCAATAAATGCTGGGTGTTCATCTCTGCTGCCTTCGTATCGTACACTTCTAGAAGACATCTAGTTGCCTCAGTGGTCTCACAGTGCACTTTTACCCCCAGTGGTCTATTCCCTGTCTCCTCAAAAAACACTGTGACAAGAAAGCAATTGTCTTTTACTTCTCACTCTTTGTGGTTCCAACAGTCTGGGCCCATCATCACTGTTACATGAACATGTTACATAGGCTCACAGAAACTGCTTCCTATGCTTCTCTCAACAAATTAGGATTATCTTCCTGATACACAAAGTTGCCCAAACATCCCTTTATGTTTGTTTTGAATAAACAGAACACATCTCAGAATCATGTAAAGAAGGTGTTCCTAACACACTTACGGCATATAGAAAGACAATGTGATTCTTCTAAGCACATGATTAAAACACAGATGGACTATCACAGGCCATTTGCTGAACTTTGAGCATCTACAGCTTTACAAAAATTTTCAAGGACAAAAGCAGAAATATGTCTGACCACAGCAGTTGACTAGTATTACTCTTCAAATATTAAAATAATATGTGTAGGGAGAAGGTCAAAATCATACTACAATTTGGAGGCAAATCAAAATTCAGTTCCAGGTGATTAGAAAAGACAGGGAAGCCAGGAAGGGTAGCATGTCCCTACAATCCCAGTTACTAAGGAGGCTGAGGCAGGAGGATTTCAAGTTTGAGGCCAAAGTTGGCGTATTGTTCAACCTTCCTATTGCTTGCACAAAATACCTGACACCTGAACTTAAAGGAGGTGAGGGTTATCTTGGCTCACAGTTTCAGAGGTTTCAGTTCTTGGTCAGCTGGCTCCAAAGCAGAGACAACATCTTAGAAAGGTATGGCAGAGGAAAAGCGATCAATTCAAGTCATCTAGGAAGCAGAAATCAGGGAAGAGCCCAAAAGGATGAGACCAGAGACCAGATTTAGCCCCTCAAGTCATACCCTCATGGCTGACCCAGAAGTATGCTTTACTGATTTCCTAGGCACCTCTCAGGCCAATCAGTTTGATAATCAAGATCAACCATTATGCTGGGCAATTTATTAAGATCCTGTCTCAAAATAAAATTTAATCTAATTTAGTTTTAAAAGACTGGGTATATAATTCAGTGGTAAACCACCTGCCTAAGCCTATGTGAGTCTCTGGGTTCAATTCTCATATAGAAAGGAAAACAAAGCAAAACAGTCACCAGGGATGGGGTGTTACAGCTATCAAAGGGTGGCATTAACAGCACAGCAGTGAAAAGTTGATTTTACTCAAAATCAAAATGTCAATTCATTCTATCAAATCTTAGTGCCTGATGTGTAGATAAGTGATAAGTATGCTGTACCTTCAAATTATTAGTTCCAAAATCTTAAACATTCAAAAACCAACTTAGTCTTTCTCCAGTCATCAAGATATTATTCAATAATATTTCCAAGTGCTTTTATAACAGTTTTATAATCAGCTTGTTAAAGTTTCCGACTTGGAGTTCTGTTTCCTGAGTATCTTATGGTTGATAATAGTTCCTTCAGGAAAACTTCAGAGGTTAAGATAATTTTGGGATTTGAGGAATTCCAATGTTTAAAAAGAGAGATAGAGAGAGCAAGTACTGGTAGCAACTAATGAAAACACAAATAAAAACTTGACGAAAGTTTTATCAAAACTAAACATTCCTAAACTGAAAACTTTCCAGTGAGGACCTAATGATTCATTAAACTTATTGCTAACTTACATAATTAAATTTACTCGGATATGTGACAAAATAAGGACAAAATAAGTAATAAAATAAAAATAAAATAATAGATTAAAAACCAGGAGACAACTCAAGATCCTAGTAACAAAAAACAAAAAGAACCAGAACTAGAACTGAATAATAAAAAGTCAAATATAAGTCTTTTAAACAATCATTATTATCATATTTAAGGTTTCAGATATAAAGGGAGTTCAGTTTAAGATACAGAGTACCACCAGGAACTATCCCTCTCATTTAACAATGAGAGAAAGTCATAGTTTTTGAAGCCATCTAAGAGCTGAGCTGGCAAAACAACCAATGCAAAAAAAAAAAAAAAAAGGCATGTTTAATATAGAATTAAACTTTTCACTTTACATGTAATAGTGCCACTACTTGATGTAGGCTAATATATGACTATAATCTATCTACATGGGAGAAGTAGAAAACATATAGCAAATTAGTACTTTTTGTTCTTGTCCCATCTATCACAGAACATGAAATTGAAGAGGACTAAAAATCTGCTTTAAGACTAATCAAGCGAAATGACTGAAATTTGATTAGCTGATGAAAACTTTTTGCTATGAAATTGCCCTCATCCTTTTTTCCTGCTGAACTAATATAAGAAAAAAAAACTAAATGAGTTTTAAGACTTACTTCATGCTATGATGGAACTAAAGTAAAAAGCACATTGCTCTTCTATGTAAATAGAATCCCCCTTGTTATTGATTTTCAAAAATGAGACTACTACTGAATACATATATAGTGGGGGCTTCATTTTAAAACATCTATATGTTGACATTAATGAATCCTGAACTCAGCCTGGTATTCTTAGCCTCATTTCAATCAAAATGAATTTATTAACAAATCTCTTTACATGAATCATTACTTTCAAGAGCAAAATAAAGATACAGAATTCCTTCCTCTGCCAAGTGGTAGTTACTTTTCAAGGCAACCACTAAGCTTGAAAGAAGCACACACCTGGGCAAGAGAGATTTAATTTCAGAGTAAAGCAAATTAAGTTTGTTTTCAAAGAAACACAAGAGTATATCATATAGTATACTGAATTAATATTCTAATATGCTTGTGATGGAGCTTATTTCTAAACATTATAAATCTTCTTCGTTTTTATTAGGGTTAGAATTCGACCTCCTTCTCTCTCCCACTGTTTTCCTAGGATCACAGTTGTAGTACACTTTGCACCGTGGATTTCGCATGGTCATCCGTGCCTGGAATATGGCATACTACCTACTCTAACCGCCCCCAACCTCTTCCAATCAGAGATAGGCTAAATGCAGCTTGTTTTTAGGGGGCCAAGCAAACGAATAACTTCGCTTAAGCCACTACATCCAAATAGCATCGCTGGTGGCCTCTTGCTTGCCTGGTAAAGCCCTTTGCAAACATCTTACTTATTCCCTTGCTAGCACGTACAAGGCTTGTTAAGGATGCAGGAGGATACACTGCTTCCCTATCGCACGTAGGAACCACTGCGGTCCTTTAAAATTAAACCACCGTTTCTCGTTCAAACTAAGCTTTACTTTACAATTGGCTTTCAGACCCATTATCTCACTTGATCCTCACTTCAAGCCTGTGAGGTGTGCATCGTCGCCGTGCCTATTTTACAGATGTGGGAAGGATCCTGTCCACCAACGCCGTCCTAAGGGCAGCCTCTCCCCAGTGGAGGAAGCTTTATGGCAAAGGGAAGAGCAGGTGTGATCCTCCAGGCTCGTAGCTTCTCACCTGGCCGGAAGGCTGAGACCAGGGAGGTGGGCCTCGCGGTGGCGGTCGCTCAGGCTCCCGGATCTCAGTCTACGCTCGGCCGGGACCCCGACCCCAACGCGCCACACACACGACCCCCTTGGGCTCACCGTCAGATCTCGCCAGACAGCGTCAGGAAGGGACCGGTAAGCTCCGCGTTCGCCACAGCCGTCCAGGATCTGAGACCCTCACTCAAGGGAGACGACAGTGGGATCACCAGAAGGCCTCCCGCTCCCAAGAAAGAAAAAGTCCAGTCAAGCAGCTGACATTTCCCAGTCAATAGGAGCCCCGCCCACTTCCGCCTCCCCGCCTACCCCGCGAGATGTCCAGCCCTTCGCCGCGTGGGGTTGTGGGTATATGGAAGGCAGGCAAAGCTGCTTGTACCGGAAGTGGGAGTGTGCCTGTCGGACTGCTTAACATACAGAAACTACAATTCCCAGCAGGCTGCAGGAATATACAGCAGCCAAAGGGAGAGCAGATCTAGGGGCTCTGCGCGCGCCGCAGGGATGGAACGTTGCTACAGTTCGCGGGTCTGACTGCTAGGGGCCAAAACTGCACGCTGGGAGCCGCTGCGCGCCAAAGCGGGAATCCAGGAGGCGGGCAGTTCTGCAATTAATGCACGTATTTAAAACTCCGGACCCGGTGGACGCCATGCACAGGTAAGTTGATTGCAAAGAGGTCAGACTGTGGATGGACCTGCTGAATTCTTTTAGGCCGCGAATATTGCTACATGCCAAGATCGTTATAAATGCTGTTAAGTGAATGATTGCTTAGCCCCTTGGGGAATGTACGGATAAATGGATGTTTCGGTGCGGAAGTCAGATGCAATTTAATTTGGCTTCCCTAATTGGGTTTTTCTACTGCCGTTTACAGTCACTGTCTGACTCCCACTTTCCTTGTTCCCTCCACGGGAAAATCTTGAGGTCTTCTGCATGATCGTAAATCAAAAAGACTTTTCTAGTTTTTTCTTTTCTTTTCTTTATTCTGTTTTCTGTTTCCTCTCATTCTTGGGAATTAGCGGTGGGCACGTAAAAAACACAGTTTTATTAGCTGCAGTTAAAGTTATCTACGAAGCATAACTTGCTGTTTCTTTCATACCTACCCTGAAATTATTTAGGGGTGTGTTTTCAAAAGAAAGGGGATAATACTGTGCCTTTCCACAGGAAGCACCTCCAGGAGATTCCGGACCAGAGTAGCAACGTTACCACCAGCTTCACATGGGGTTGGGATTCCAGCAAGACCTCTGAACTGTTGTCAGGCATGGGGGTCTCCGCCCTTGAGAAGGAGGAGGTGGACAGTGAGAACATTCCCCAGGAACTGCTCTCAAACCTGGGCCATCCGCAGAGTCCCCCACGGAAAAGGCTGAAAAGCAAAGAAAATGATAAAGATTTTGTGATCATCCGCAGACCTAAGCTCAATCGAGAGAACTTTCCAGGTAAGGTATGAGGGTAAAATTGTGAGTTATGTAAGGGGTGGATTGAACTACTTTGTTGGTAAACCTTTGTTAGAGGATCTTTAGATGGGTTGCTTTTAAAATCGCCCAGTCTAAAAGTCATTTTCCAATGAAATGAGTGCAGCCATCATTGATACCTACTGGACTTATGTCGTTCTATATCTTTTGGTGTGCAGTCAACTTGAAACTTTTAACCCTGTGAGAAATATTCCTGTCTTTTTCCTTAGAAGGGAATCGGCTGCCCAAAGTCCAGCTCAGGGCCACTGATAAATGGGAACATAAACAATGATCTGCTTGAAGGATTCTTTTTGTTTATACTCTGCTGCTTTGAATCCCTGGGTGAGCTTTCTGTTCTAATCACATTAATTATTTGTCAGTGCACTGCAAAAGCAAGTCTTAAGTGGACAAGCATTGTCCTACCAGGCCCACTCTCAAATGGGCTTTTTCTGGTATGTTCTGTCTTATTGTGGCATTATCTACTCAGTAACCTAACTCTAAAACTTAATGCAATCTGAGTACCCCAGTATCTAATGAGTACTCCAACATCTAATCAGTCATCACATCTTTCCTTCTTACCTAGTAAGTATTTCTTAAGCCCTTATCATCTCTTGCCTAAACTATTGTAATAGCCTCATAATTATTTCAGCCATTTTTACCCCAGGGTCATCCTCCACAGGTAGAATAGATTATCTAAAATGTAGACAGATACCACCCCATTATCTCTTCCAAATAGCTGCCAAACCCCTGGATTTCTCAATCAGATGAATGAGTGCCTTCTGACTGGATCAGAACCATGGAGTACTCAGAGCCATAGGGTCCTGCAAGCCATGGCACCCTGCACTGACCTGATCAGCTTTTCTTGCTAGTATTTAAACCAGTAATTCAGCAAATATTTGCTGAGTGCATACTGTTAGGCATTGTGCTAAGTGATGAAGCTCCGACAGTGAACCAAATGTAGGCATTCCTATTTTTGTGGAATGAGAAAATACAATTTTATGTAGTATGTAAGAACATAATACTCAGTGCTATGGCTAAAAATAAAAATAGAGCAACCCAGAAGGGAGTTGGAGTCCTGAGATGAAAAGGTAGATTACAGATTTAAACAGGGTTTTGAGGGGACATATAGGAGACCAGGGAATGTGCTGTGCTCTTATCTTGGAAAAACAAGCCCCAGGCAAAAGAAACAACCTTTAAAAGATCCTTAGGAAGAAGAGACTTTTATAGGTAAATGGATGCAGCTGGAGACCATACTCATAAGTGAAATAAATCAGACTGGCAAGCATAAACATCATATTGTCTCCCTACCTAAGAAGCGGAAACAGTAAATAAGATCCAAAATGTACAATAGATATTGTGAAATGGGAAGAAACTGTTCAAAAGGAAAGAGAAACTGGGATGGGGAAAAGGAAAAAAGAAGGAAGGAAAAATCAATATATACATATGAGTTAAGATAGTTATAATACTGCGGGGCATGGTGGCACACGCCTTTAATCCCAGCACTCGGGAGGCTGAGGTAGGAGGAGTGTTGTGAGTTCGAGGCTGGCTTGGGCTACAATGCGAGCGCAAGGCCGGCCTGAGCTACACAGTGTGACCCTGCCTCAGAAAACCAGGGCCGGGAGTTTGGCTCAGTGGCTTACGTGCCTGTCAGGCAGGCATCAGGTTGTGAGTTCAATCCCCAGTACCGCAAAAAAAAAAAAAAGATAGTTATACTACTAATTTCTATTAGTTCATTGAAAAGAAAAGTTTGTGCCTATATTGTTTGATCAATTTTCATGCATATTGTCTTGTAATATGAGCAACTACGCTGAAGATAACACACAATGTATTAACCATTGTTACTCTCCTATCTTGTTTTGAAATTCCATATCATTGTTTTTATTTTTTTCTCTTTAAAATATAAAAAAAATAAAATGACATGTTTACCCAAGGAACAAGGAAACCACGTAGCGAGAATAGAGTGGGAAGATTGAGAGTAGGGGTAAGTGTAGCTAGAGGCAGTCTCTCTTTTTTTTTCTTTTTTTGCAGCACTAGGGCTTGAACTCACAACCTCATACCTGCCAGACAGGCGCTTAAGCCACTGAACCAAACTCCCGGCCCTTGTTTTTTGAGGCAGGGTCGCACTATGTAGCTCAGGTCGGCTTTGCGCTCGCGTTGTAACCCAAGTCAGCCTCGAACTCACAACGCTCCTCCTACTTCAGCCTCCCGAGTGCTGGGATTAAAGGCGTGTGCCACCATGCCCGGCTCTTTTCTTTGTCTTTTTGACGTAGGGTCTCACTGTGCAGTTCATGCTGCCCTTGAGCTCACTTTGTAGCCCCAGCTGGTCTTGAACTTGCAACAGTCCTCCTGCCTCAGCCTCCCAAGTTCTACAGAGGTGGTTTTAAGCAAAGCTGTAATGTGATCTGATTGAGCCTTTTAAAAGGAGACACTGGACCAGGGATTTAGCTCAGTGGCCTAAGCGCCTACCTGGCAAGTGTGAGGTTGTGAGTTCGATCCCCAGTACCAAAAAAATAAAGTAAAAATAAAAAGTAAAAGGAGACGCTGATGTGTTGAAATGAAACAGTAGGGAACAGAGGAGAGAAATTTGGAAACTAGTTAAGAGATATATGAGGATGATAAATAGTGGTCAGATTCGGGATATAAACATTGGAGACAACAGAATGAGGCGGCTATTGAAATTGTCTATAACCTCAATCAGAGGCCAAGTAATGATGGAGAAAATAGAGTATTAAAAAATGAAAGCCGGGCATGATGGCTCACTCTTGTAATCCCAGCACTCGGGAGGCTGAAGCAGGAGAATCATTGCGAGTTTGAGACCAGTCTGGGCTACAAAGTGAGCCCAAGGCCTGCCTGAACTGTATAATGAGACCCTGTCTCAAAAAGACTAAAAAGAAAATGAAGTCCTCTAGAGCCAAGGTAAATAAGTATATCTCTTAAGTCCTCCCCTCTGACTTCTGTAGAAGAGTTTATGGGTTGGCTATTTGCTTTAAAAAAAAATTGCTTTCTTCTCCCTTTCTATAGAAAAGATGCTTCTATGGACAACATGGGAATCCACATTAAGAATTAATCAGAGAGGCAGTAGAGAATTGGGAGGTCAGGCAAATCTGAATTTGAATCCTTATTCTGCTCTTTGTCCACCTTGGGAAATTATTTAAGCACCCTTTCTCTCTCAACCTTAGTTTCTTTACCTGTGAAATGAAGTAGTAATTCCTACTTTATAAGTGGCTAGATTATATAAACCTTTTAGCGTGTTGCTGACACATAACCCTCATCAAGTAAACCCAGTTAATATTAGTCAAGAGGCCTGTGTTTGTAGCTCATTGCACAGCATACAGGAGGCCCAAGTTCAATACTAAGCACAGAAAAAAAAAGTCCAAATTTCTGATATCCATTTGGGAGGCTGCTTTATTTTTCTCCATAATTCCCTTGTTCTGACCCTGATAGTATAGAATTTGTTTTCTTTTTCTTTTCCTTTTTTTTTTTTTTTTTTTTTTTTTCTTTTGAGATGGGGTCTCACTGTGTAGTACAGGCCAGGCTTGAACTCACTGTGTAACCCTGGCTGTCCTTGAACTCACAATGATCCTCCTGCCTCAGCCTCCTGAGGGCTGGGATTACAGGCATATTCCACCATGCCCGACTTGACCTCTTTTTCTTTAAAATTTAATGTCACTGCTGTTTTAAGCAACTGGAATATAGCACTGGCGGTTTGGTGCTGGACCAACCAAATATAGTGAAAGACTCTTACTTCTGCTAAGATGAACAGATTTCAATTAACTTGTCCTGTGTCAGTAGTTTTTGACATGAAGTGTGACTGCTATATGTCCTTCCACATTCACACATACACAAATGTAAATAAAAAAGACTTTTCTTTAAAGCAACGGAGTATGGGAACCAGATAGAAATATAGGGAATGGTTGCTGTGTCCTAGAAATTTGCAAATCAAGTTGGAAAGACAAAAAAATTTAAGAGCAGCTCACCCTGGGAAATATGTGGCTGCTACTAAGACCACCAACAGAGAAGTTCAGACAGTGAGTGCTGTAGGGGAGTGGCGGTAGACCTATGGCACACATGCCTCAGCAGGCTGTACGTACTATCAAAAGCTCCAAAAGGTTTGCCATCACTGTTCTAGGGGGTCAGAGAGAGGAATTCTCTTGTACAAAAGTGATTGAGTTCCCATTCAGATAATATGAACCGTCTTCCTTACACTGAGCAAAAGTGGAAGTTCCAAGGAAACAGGCGCTGAAAACGGTCCAATCACTGAGTCTAGATTTTGAAGTTGACTTCAGAAAAGATAGTGACTTTTTTGTTTGTTTGTTTGTTTGTTTTTTTGTTTTTTAGTACCTAAGAAAGAGGTATAGGAGAGGAAGGTACAGGAGACAGAAAACAGTAGTATACATTTGTATGTCCATGGATTTACATACATATTGATGGATTAATTGCTACGGATATAAGCCAGGGCAGGGCAGGGTAAGGGTCGGGTGATGCAGGATGAGAGGCAGCTGGTGTAGAAAATTCCTAGTAGGCCTCCATAAACCTAGGCCTTCAGTGTAGCTAGATCCTCATTCCAGGAAGTTTTGCCTCCAGTTGTCTGGACAGGTGGCCGATAGCTCTGCCAGGATTATGGTAGGACAAGCCATGCCTGCTGTACATACAGATCTGATGACTGGCCTGGGGTGTGGGTTTTTGTTAGTTCTTTGCTAAGCAATCTTTCCCTGCAAGCTCCAATCCAGCATCACATCTGGCAGCAAAATCTTTTTTATCTGTTTACTTTGGAAGATTAGTGCTATGGATCCTGCTATACCAGCACGGGTATGATTTGCCCTGGGGTGAGTGAATGGAAGGACTTGGGAGAAAACAGCCCAGCAGTGAGGCCAGTAATATGTAGAAAGGAGACAATCACATTTTATTTATGACCAGTCAGTGCCTATGTTCTGCTCTTTAAACAAGTGATGGCCTTGAAAATGTGGTTGAATTAATTTGTTGATCAGCTCCTCCATGGCTGTTAGACTGCTTGAAATTCCAGACCATACAAAGGTTCTCAGAGTGGAGACTAAAGTTCAGAGTGTATCAGAATCCCCAAGGGAACTTGTTCAAAGTGCAAGATTCCTGAGATTCTCATCCAAGAATTCTTTCAGGCCTGGGAACCTACCCCAGGTCAAATATTTTTCATGCAACTTTGTATTTGTTACAGTAAAGAAATATATTATAATTCTTGATGTGTATCTGAGATGAGAGTTTCACAAAACTATATTTCTCCTTACCAAGATATTTCTAGTCAAACTTACCAAATCAATTTCATGATAAATCAATGAGTCTCAGCCAGCAGTTCCCAAATTTCAGTTCTGTGGGAGACTTTATGGGACTATCCCATTCATCTTTGTGTGTTTTAGTTTCCTGTCATTCATTTATTCATTCATTCATTCATTCATTGTAGCAAACATTCATCAAACCCCATTCTTGGGATTGGGAATATAGCACTGAACATAAGCAAAAGACCTTGCCCTCATAGTTTATATCCTCTACCTTATTCCCAAAGTTCCAATTTCTATTGTTTCTGTTTATTTCTTTCATTCTCAAGGTTGAGCAAAAGTTTTGTAGTACTAAGAATTGTGGACCCAGGGGTTACACTGGAGACCCCTATTTCATTTTGCTATGTTTTGTTTTATTCTGTTTTGTCTTGGCCACAGTATATTAAAAGCTAGCACAGTCTCATGTTTTCTCTTTATTGTTCCTGGGAAGAGGAAGAACTCATTAGAAAGGCAAAATGTGGATGTAGTTCCCCAGAAAGGAAGTGTTGCTATTTAAAACAAGCCAGGAAAACCATTTGTGAGGTGAACCCCTGAAGGAAGGAAAGGTGGCAGAGCCTCAGTGCCACATTATTGGATGCCAGAAAAAGAACAATTTTAAAAGTCAGAATTGGGGATACTTCAGATTTTCAATCTGAATATGAGTTCTGAGAAATAAATAGCTGACAAGCTGAGTTATCTGTCTTATAGTGATCAAATGCATAGAAAACTCTACTATGCTCTTTCCAGAGGAATTTGAGAGGCACAGGAGGTGATGGGTTACAGCAGTGGAAAGTTGGGTTTGCACCCAGTAAGTGATCAGAAGCAGTAGTGGGTGCGGGTGATCACCAGCAAGCTCTGCTCTGGCCAACTTTTGGCCTTTTCAGGCTCTTATCGCCATCCATGTTATTGAAGACTGGAGGCTTCAGGCTTAATCATTTATTTCCTTTTGTCTAGGGCTGGTGTGTAGCCTTGATGGGTTTAGCAGGAGCAAGCAAAGGCCTCCGGATGTTCCTTTCCTCTCAGCAAGCAGATCAGGCAGCAGTGTAGTCAAGAATCCAGGAAACAGATGGCTGGTATTTGAGAATTAAATATGGCAAGTAAAATTAGATTAAGTGTGTCACAGCCTAGATGCCAGCCACTAGAACAGCTATTAAAGACAAGCTTCTTCTCCATCTGCTGGGAAAGCAGCCAGTTCCAGGCTGTTGCACCCCCATCCAGGGCCCCTAGGATGGAGAGTTGTCCTGTATCAGCAGAGTAGAGCCCCAGGTACTTGGCTTTTATCTAAGGCTGTACACATCCATGTTCCTTCCACTTTGCAGTGAACCCACTGGAGCCTCTCAGTGCTAACATTTTATGTCTTCTTCGCTCTATGACTTACTCTCTGTGATTGATTACTTTTTTCAAAGCAAGTCTGGTTTCTCACTTTTTCTAATCTTGTAGAATAATCAAGAGAGCCATAGACTTACTTAGCACATGATAGAGTAGAAAGAGGGCCTGTTTTGAATTCCAGCCTGGGTCTGAGTCCCCACTCTGCCATGTACTGCTTGTATGACCTTGTCCCTTTTATTATAGTTGTGTCTTCTCTTGATCCCCCCCACCACCACCCCTAAAACCCTCTCTCCCCTAAAGACTGCTGGTGTACTAATAGAGGATATCACTATTGTACACTGGATCTTTCTGTTCAGCCTCACCTCTCTTACACCAAGGGTACTGTGCCATTCCTTTATAGGTACTACACCCCCACCTCCAGTGCTCCCTCCCCACATCCGTGGCAAGTCATCACACTTTTACTTCTTGTGACTCTGTGCCTTCTTCACCTTGGGGAAGGGGAGTTTGAAAACTCAAGGTTGCCTTTTGCTGCAGTCACCTAGTAGTTGATGAAGTAATTTAAATCCAATAAGTTAATTCTTCATTTGTAAAATGGGAATAATAATGCTGTGCTTAGTACACAGGTTGCTACAAAGATGAACATTTGAGACTTTTTAGGGTTCCTAATAGATGGCAGTTTTTTAAGTTGTAGGCTACATATGTATTTGTTAGTTCATCTCCCAGTGCTGCCACTGGGCAGGATCTATGACTTAATCCAGCTCCCACCATTAGTGGATTAGTCAAGCCACACAAATATTCTAGTGGAAAGTAGACTCATGGGCTAACCTTGTCATTTAATAGATGAGGAAACAGATCCTAAGAGGCTAACAATCGTCCTAATCTTTAAAATAAAGTTGACATCCTTCTCTGGGGTGCTAGTCATTCCTTTGTAAATTACCACTTGGTTACTTTCTAATGTTCAGTGCTATGCTCTGCCCTAGGCACTAAGCATTAGTAATTAATTGTTGGCGGGTTAGACAGACACACTAGGAATCAGAATATTTACTGTGTGTGTAAAGGAGCAAAAGGTATAATGTACTTAGTAAATATATATCAAGTACCAATTATGTATCAGGCATTGTGTTAGGTGTTAAATGTGCAAACTTGGGCATAGAACTTTGGTGGTAAGCTAGAATGCTTCTCTGAGCAAGTGCCATTTCAGCTGAAATCTGAGGACGAGTTAGGGGTTGGGCAGGTGAAAAGGGAAGTTGCAGCACAAAGCTCCTCCCAGCTCTGAACTGTTCTCTTGCACAACTCTGTTGCTAGGTTTGCTGGCCTCCATGTTCGTGACTATGTCAGATTTTTCTCTTAGTAAGTTATCTGTTTCCTGTTGCTCTTCCGTTTGTTCCTGATTCCCTGTTATCTTCCCAGGAAAAGAGGAATTGACCTAATTTGTTGATGTATTTCATGTATCTCACTTGCTTTGCATTTCACAGCAAGGTTTCCTAGTTTCCTTTCCCAGCCATCTTTAGTGAGCACTGTTGGTGCCCCATCCACAGCCCTTGAAGCTCACCATCCCTTTACTGCCCGAGGTTTTCTGCACACAGGTGTGTCTCCATGCTTGAGTGTTTTCTCTGGGGAGGGAATGCTGGGGAGTTAATGTTCAGTACCCAACTGATGACTGCCAGCAAATGGTGGATTCATAACCAGCACCCATGTCCTTGGGTGGGACAGCTCTGGGACAGGTTCCAGATAGTTTCTTGGAATTCCTAGAAAATTTGAAGCCACTGCCCTTAATGGTAATCTGCTTATTCACACACCCTGAGTTGGCTTCCTTCCCTTCCATGTCTGTCTTCTCCACTTCTTCCTGTACTTTCTGGCATTGTTTCCAAAATGAACTACTCAGTTTCTGCTTCTGAAGATGTCAAGTTTAGATAGACTCTGTAAACCTTCCTTATTCCTTGGATTTTAGCTCATGGGTGACAATGTAAGGCAGCATCAAAATGAAAAGACTTTCATAAAAGGAAAATATACAGATTTAATGAAGAAGGGAGAGGAACAGAAATGAGAAAATTGACTTCCCACTGCTGTGTTAGTTTTCTGCCTTTGTGACAAAATATCTGAGGAAAACAACTTAGAGGAGGAAAGATTCATTTTGGCTCATGTTTCAGTCTGTGGTCGGCTGACTGCGTTGTTTGAGAAACAATGGAGAAACATCATGGCGGAGGAAAGCTGCTCACGTTCTGGCAGCCGGGAAGCAGAGAAAGAGCTAGAAGATCCAAGAGAAAGAGGCCAGGGAAAAGATCTAGTCCCCGGAGGTCCTACAAGTCTCTCCCTTTCTCCAGGCTCCACTCCAAATGGCCCACTCAGCTGTGAACTCAGTGGATTAATCCATTTATGGGTTTAACACCTTCATGATCTGATCACCTCCTAAAGCCCATCAGTGGCCTTGGGGGACAGTTTAGATCCAGAGTATAACAGCTGCATTACTCGATCTTCCTGCATACATCATTTAATGCACACATCGTACAACTATGTGAGATAAATCTGTTTATCCTCTCTGCTGCAGATGGAAAACAGGCCCAGAGAGATTGAGTAACTTGCCGAAGTTCACAGACTTAGGGGCGGCATAGCTGGGATTCCTATCAAAGTTGAGCTTGTTCCTCAGTTCAGTAGTTTTCAGGCTTGCTGGGGAGGCTGCACACCTGGTGTCAGGACAGCTTTGTAGATTATAGTACATTTTCAACGTATTAAAATCAGACTATGTAAGGATGTTATTTTTTGCCAAATCAAATACTAGAATCTCACCTATATATGCAAAAGGCAGCAGAAGTCAGAGAATTAACATTTAATGAGGAAAATTTGAGACAAACCTGTCTTTTGACTTTTTTTCTGATTGGTGAGCAGGTAGGAACTGGTTTGAGAACCTTTGCCTTCCATCCACTTTGACTGTGGAGGAACTTCGGCAACAACAGAAAGGTTGTCACACTGAGGAACCGTGGCATAACCTCCAGCTATTTTCACAGCTTGGGGCCCAGGTCCATGTGGATAAAATCTGCCTTCAACCTTCTACTCATACTTTGCAGGGCCTCAGTCAGTCCTTTAATTTTGTTCCCTAAAGAGAAACAGATAGGCATTGATTGAGCAACTGCTTATCTTCTGCTCATTCTTCAGTAGAAGGCACCACATGTTCAGTAAATACATAAATGGATGACTAGATTAGACTTCATGCTAGTTCCTTGAAATACAAAGAATGTTAAAAAAATTTCTTGGGGTTCTTGTTTCTAAGCACCTGTGAACTAGTGGGAACCTAGGGAGATGATCAAGGAAATAATGAGATTATAGCACTAAAGAGACTTGTCTTTGATGATATCATGGGACACATTCTGTAGGAGTTGAGGCTTTAATAACAATTTGAGTTAAAACAAAGAGCAGCCATGGGGAGGATGGAGCACAGAAGAGGCATTGAGATGTGATGCAGAATGACTAGAAGAATTATAGAAAGCTTCAAATGGCTGGAATACATTTCGAGATAAGGAGCCCAGAAAAAATGAGTTGGGTCCTGGCGCGAACACTTTGAACTCCGTGCTGAGTAGTGCAGACTTCAGCTAAGTATCTAGGGGTTCCTTTGAAAGGTTCTAATTGAGGGAAGGGTGTGATTATCTCAGACAGACTCAGGAATACTGCTAGGGCCAGCAGCTACGGTGTTTGTCACTCTCCTGATGCTGTGCAGTGTGCCCTCAGTTACCTGCACAGTGCCTTGAATGATATAGATGGTCGGTAGATAATAGTGTTTTTAAAGTGGGCTTGGGAAGGAGAGGATGTCACTAGAATTAGAATGTCGGGGGGTGGAGAGACTAGAAAAGGTCCTGAACTCATCAACCACTCTTCAGTATTTGTTTGGTGCCACCCATTTACTTGGCCATTTTATATTCTGATCTCATGGGCTTTTTTGTATATTCATAGGTAAGAGATTAATACTTATTGAATAACTACTTAAGACTTGCTATTCTAGCCGGATGTGGTGGTGCACCCCTTTAATCCCAGCACTCGGAAGGCTGAGGTAGGAGGAGCATTGTGAGCTCGAGGCCAGCTTGGGCTACAATGCAAGCGTAAGGCCAGCCTGAGCTACACAGTGTGACCCTGCCTCAAAAGAACTAGGGCTGGGAATTCTAAGACTAAGAAAAATGGTTTTCCCGTATCTACTTTTCTGCCTTTCCGGTCTGTTCTGAATATAATAGCCAGAGTGATCATTTTAAAACGTTAGTGAAATCCTGTCACCTTGCTCAGAATCCTCTAGTTGTTGAGAGCCGAAGTCCGAGACACAGGAAGCCTCCATGACCCTGCTGCCCTTGCCTTCCTCTGCTCCTCAGTGCTAGCCTCCTTGCTCTTCCTCCAAGCAGACAGGCTGTGCCCTGCACCTAGAACACCCTCTGTGTACTCATAGCTCACTCCCTTACTGTCTTCAATCCTCTGCTTAACGATCACTGTCATGGTAAGGCCTCCTGACCAGTGATCAGACATGTTCACCTATCCCTGAACTCTCCATTCCCTCCCTTACCTTGCTGAATTTTTCTTCATAACACTTGTCCTGTTTATCGTGTCACGTAATGTCCCTGTTTATCATGTGTCCTCCCTCATTGGTACATATGCCCCATCAAGATGAAATACACATCTGTCTTAATTTTGTTTGCTCGTTCCTGAATACCTGAAACAATAGTACTGGACACTGTAGTAGGTGCTCAGTACATATTTGTAGAATTAAGAACTGACTGCACCCTTCTGATACTGCTCCGTGAGGTGCATGGACTACAGTGTGCCTTCTATACCCCTGAGAGGAGAAGGAGAAGACTGGGAGTCCACACCAGACAGAAAAAAGGCCTTCCTTAGTGACCCAAAGTGTCACAATATCCTTATGGGCTGGGAGCTTGCCCTGTGGCCCTGTTAATGTCCCCCTTGGCTGGCTGGTTTTGAAGGGAAGAATGATAAGAAAATATTCTTGGTTTTTTCTCTTTTTGCTGCTAAGAAAATGAGGGACTTACATCAGAGTATATAAACAGTGGTTTGGATGGTGACGTGAATGTGATGACGAGGAATTCAGTAGTGTTAATCCCCTTTTTATGCTGAATGTTATGTACCCTTTACATGCTTAGGAAGACTCAGTAGACCTGACAGGGAAGATCAGTGATGGGAGATTTTTGTCTCTTCCCAGGTGTTTCATGGGACTCCCTCCCAGATGAGCTTCTCCTGGGGATTTTTTCCTGTCTGTGCCTCCCCGAGCTACTGAGAGTCTCTGGTGTCTGTAAGAGGTGGTACTGCCTTGCGTAAGTACTTTTCAACCCTTCAGGCATATGTGGGAGAGGAAAGTTGTGTAATCATTATAGTGTGGTAAAGCTTAAAGAAATACATATATATAGCATATATTTAAAGAAATATATAGCAGCCCCAAACAAACTAACAGTCCTCCTTAATTAATGTCCTCATTTCACAGCTGAGGAGAGGAGTCTCCTGGAGGTATAAACGCATCCCATTTCTGACAACCTCTTTACTCCACATTGAGTTCCACACCTGTTTATGCCAGGCACTATTCTTAGAGTGAAGGGAGTTCTGGACAGCTTGAAGACAGCTGTGTCCCACTGGAGCCCAGAGGGAGAGAAGATGGGGCTCTGATCTCAGACGCTTGTGTGAGCTCAGCCTCTGCCCCATATGCTCTGCATGACCTGAGCAAGTTTTGTGACATTTCTCAGCCTCAGTCTTGTTTGTGAAATGGACACAATGGTTCTTTGCATGCAGGGCAGATGTAGTGTAAAGATGCTGGTGTAGTGCCTGACTCACAGACATGTTGAGCACAAGGAAACCTTGTAGGTGTTTTTTGCAAGTTTTTGGCAGTGCTTTTTAGGTATGGATGGTGAGCTGGGAGGATAACAACAGGCCTGATGCAAGAAAAAACTTTTTTTTTTTTTTTAACAGACTGAGGATGGAACCCAGAGCCTGGTGTGTGCTAGGTATACCCATGGACACACCCACAGCCCCAAAACTGTTTCTAAGTTAGAATTTTTTTGCCAACTCCACTCCCTCTTTAGCTGTACCCTTCCCCTGGTCAATTTTTGCTTCATTTGAAGATCTTCTTTTTGACTTCTCAAGCCACGAGTCTAAATGTCCTTTTGAGACTAAAGGACCTCTTTACTGTTAAGGCTGTGCTGGAAATAAGGCAGTATAGGGATCCGCAGGAGTGGGCTCTTTGCTTAGGACACAGAGGTTTGCACACCTGGAATGCAATTGTCAGTTGAGTTGTCCTTATTGCCACCCAAGAAACCCCAGTTTTTTATTTTTGTTTTCCACCAGCTGTGTATTTGTCCACTCCATGAAGAATCTGCTCACAAATTTTTTTTGTGCTATTTATATTTAAGGAATGCATGATGTTTGAATGTGCATACAGTGAAATGTTTATCAAAGCATATTAACATATCCATCACCTCACATAGCTGCCCTTTTTGGTTAGAAGAACATCTGAAATATATTCTTTTAGCAGAAATCACTAATAATTGCAATATCATTAATTGATAGTCTTCATATAATACATTAGATCAGAAGACTTGCTAATCCTATATATCTGTTGTTTTGTATCCTTTGACCTACATCTCTCCCACCAAGTCCATTAGTTTTCATTTTAGTTGCCATAAATGTCAGTTAAAACTGTGTGCTAAGGACTGTGTTATCAGTTCAGTGTTCCATACAGTACTAAGTGATAGTGTTCGTATTATCTCATTTTTATAGATGAAGATACTGCAGAGGCATGCAGTAAAGCAAGTATCTAAGGTCTGGCCAGCTCCACAGCTTAAACTTAACTAGTTATGTGTAGCTGAAAATTCAGATAGCTCCTGAATACATTGTCCTATGTATGCTAAAGATACATATTTCAAAATATTCCCCAGATTGTTCTAGAATGCTGGATAAGCTACTGTTTGCTTCCTTACAAGGATTAAGTAAAGCATGAGATTTGTGATAACTGGAGCATAAGCTGGTGTAATTTTCTCAGGAGTGGATCTTAGTCTGGGCAAGAAACTACAAAAGTGCAGTCTCTTAAGCATGTCTTATGTACAGTCAGCCTTTTTAGTAATAGGGGTCAAATCAAACACTGATAATTACTCTTTAACACAATTATTTCAAAAGCCCTGTCACTTATTTTAAGCACTATAAAAAAGGAAATTCTAATATATCTGAATGTTTAGAATTTCCCTCATGTGCTTGTACTGCACATTTTTTTTTTGGTTCAGTTGAATTCAACTGTGGATATTAAAAGTCCTTTACTATGCTGCTCAGTACATTTTAGAACTTCCCTTTTACTTTAGAAACACTATCCATAATCTAATTATTTTTCCCTGTTCCTTTCACATTAATTCATGCACACACACATACATACACACATACACAAATACATTCATAAGGATGTGATTTAATGTACTACGAAACAGAGCTGCACTGTGACTCAAGTTTTCCTACAAGATGTCTATGACAGGTATATCCTGTAATAGTACTAAATTTTCTTCCTTCAGTTATATTTGCATGTTATTTTTGGTAATTGAGACCTGTCTGTGCTTAACAAACATGAAAAGTAGGATTATTTAAGGCGATTTTAAACCTACTCACCTAGTAATAATCAGTTAAGCAATTTGAATGATTTTTAAACTTGTCGTGTTAAATTAAATTCTCTACTTCTGGATCACTAGCAGTCCTAATTTTAGTATCGAACATCTAAATTGGAAATACACAGAAAGATAGATGCTTATCCATGTTATGATCAAGCAATAGTAGGAGCATAGTTGGTTATGTAATCCACCTGAAAATGAAAGTTTCCTTAGAATTTGCTTCAAGGAGATTAAGCAGCTATGTCCTCCTTTTTGGTAATGATCTTGAAGACCTCTGGCATTCACTGTAACAGACTTACCAGGTCCACCCTCTCTTCTCTTCTAGGTTTGATGAGTCTCTTTGGCAGACCCTAGACCTGACAGGTAGAAATCTGCATCCAGATGTGACTGGTCGGTTGCTGTCTCGAGGAGTGGTTGCCTTCCGCTGCCCACGATCATTTATGGACCAACCATTGGTTGAACATTTCAGGTATAAGAGAAAAATCCTTGGAAAAAAACATTTATTTAAATCTTGAGACAAACAGATCAAAACTCCTTTTATTCATGATGTAACCTTATAGTCTGAGACAGGTCATCTGTACAGTGTGAGGTGTTAATTGCATATTGCGCCATGTGGCCCTTGGGTTGAACATGGCACAGTTTTCAGTGCCACTGTTCTTGTATTTCAGGATTACTGTTGGGCTCTTTCCCAGACCAAAGATGCTCATCTAGAAGGCTGGGGGTGTGGCTCAGTGTTAGAGCACTTGCCTAGCATGCATGAGACCCTTTAAGCTCTAGTGCTTCTCCCTGCCCTCAGTGTTCATTTAGCTTCTTGGGTTGGGTCCTCAACAAATGGAAAGTGTGAATCTTACAAAGCAAAGTGGGCAGAACACTCGTCAGCAGGTGAGCTCCGCCTTTCCATGCTGCCCATTTCTAGTAAATAAAAAAGTGGGAGGTATGTAGCTTGGGCTTTCAGTCCTATCATGGACAGAACTGCAACCTATAAAAAAGAAAAAAGCCCTCTCTTTGTTTGATAGACTGTTTTGAGAAACTATTTCTCTGGTGCTGATAATTATACGGTACTAAAATTTAGTGCTAGATTATGCTTGAGTGGCATAACTAAATAGTGAAAAGAAAAGCTGAAGACAGGCAGAGCTAAGGGTAAAATCTCTCTCTCCTGTAAGACTTTTCCCTTGTTTCCATCATCAGAACCTCCTCTTCCCGTTTCTGTCGACTGCCAAGGCTGGTCCCTCTTAGTCTCCTTTACACATGTGATTTCTTTTGTTCATGCCATCACTTACTACTCTCTGCTTTTCTTTTTAATGCTCATGCTGTTGTTGGACAAGCTGTGTCCTGCACACCCACCTTTATCCTCGGCTCTCCAATCTTTATCTGTCACTCAGCCTTCTCTTTCAAACTCACATTTCTAATTGCATAAAAACTTATACCTGAATTTTGTTCAAATATATCAGTGTTATCATACTAAAATTAAAACTTAGTTTCCCTTTAAAACTCGTTCTTCTACTGTCTCCCCATTTTAGTAGGTACCACCGCTGCTCACCCACTCACCCCAACAGAAACCAGGAGTCATGATAGGCTAAATCTCCTTGTATGTACATCCGGCTCACTCTCATTAACTCTGTTCCTGGGACTGTAATGATAGCAACATCTGTACTTGGCAAAAATCCTCTCAAATTTTAAAAACCATTGAGAATAGAAATGGAAATTAGCTAGTAGCAATTTGTTTTATGACCAGAACTGTGTTCAGTATTTGGAATGTGTATTTAGGGTCTTATTTGTGATTCACCACTCATTTGAGAAGTAGTGGTAAGATTTGATTTGGATGTGCTCAGGTGAGGCACCTCATAGAGCCTCTTTCTTCTCTTCTGTGTGCAGCCCTTTCCGTGTACAGCACATGGACCTGTCGAACTCCGTTATAAATGTGAATACTCTCCTTGGCATTCTGTCTCAGTGCACCAAATTGCAAAATCTAAGCCTAGAAGGCCTACAGCTTTCAGATCCCATTGTCAAGTGAGTAGCAGCCAGAGTGTGTTACAAAGGCAGCTGTTATGTGTATTAATTTTGTTCTGTGACTGGGGTACCATTCTATCCATGACCAGATAGACAAAGAAAATATCTCATACAGAGTTCTAGCTTCTGCAAAACTCCACGATTCATCTCAAGGCAACAAAAATGTGAGTGCTAGCTGTATGCCAGGCCCTGTGCTGGGTACTAGAGATGAAAAGATGATCAGTGCACAGTCTGTGCCTTGTTCATGGGTAAGGCAGATAATTACACTGCCATATGTTTGTAAAATACACTGGTGATTATGTGGCAACACGTGGGAGGTCTAATTAAATTATGGAGGGCAGCTTTAGAGGACGTGACTCATAAGTTGGGTATTTAAAACAATCAGACAGGAGATCTCTGAGTGATAGGTCAAAGGAAGCAGTTTAGGTCAAGCTGTTTGTTTGGTTCCAAACTCTTAAGTAGCTAAAGTTGCAATGCAAGAGACTCGGAAGGAAGTGACAAGAAGAGAGTCAGATGGGCTACTATGCTGGTAAGCATCCAGACTCTGGTAGACTGTGAAGCAAGATGAAGAGAGGGGCTCTTAGAATAGATGAGACATGGCAAGGCTAAAATTTAGAAAATTAACTTGCTAGGCACTGTGGGGGTGGAGGTCAAGGGGATATGGAAGAAACTGCACTAGCTAGGACACTGATGTGCTGACTCAGGTGAGTAAAGATGAAATCTGATAGAAGAATAGCACCTTCATTGAACACTTATTATGTGATGTACATTAAGTTATTTAAATGTATTCTCAGTTAATTCCAACAGCAACCCCTTTTTATAGATGTGAAAAGTGATACAGAGAGTGGCTGAGTAACTTATCCAAAGTCACACAGATAGCCAAACCAAGGTTTGCATGGCATACAATGTTTCCAGAACTCCAGAATAGTGGCTCGTAATCACTAAGTTTCCCTACATAGGATATTTAGGAGTATAGTAGAGGAGATAGCAAATTTAAGAAATATGTAATTGAATGAACCTCATAACTTCACAAATAGAAGTTTGTTTATAAGCTAATTCCAATTATGGATAAAAGATATATGCCTATCATTGATTTTTCTAATTTAAAAAGTACATTGATTAGTGTTTCCTGTGCTAGACTGTGCTACATCCTTTATTATATTATATGCTTTAATATTGGTATCCCCACCAAGAAGATACTTCTGTTGCCATTTTACAGATAAGTCAACTGAAAAGCCCTGCTTAGTGTCACAGAAATAGTATAATATGAATTTTAAACTCGTTTCTAATTCAAAAGGCCTCTTAATTATAGTTATAGCCTGCTTTCCTCCAAAACCTGTTGATTGATTAATAGTATTTATCTGTATTCCTGTGGCTTTTTTTTTTTTTTCTAGTAATCTTGCACAGAACTCAAATTTAGTACGACTAAACCTTTGTGGGTGTTCTGGATTTTCGGAATCTGCCCTGAAGACTCTGCTAAGCAGCTGTTCCAGGTAGGAAAGATTCCAGACTTGATTATAAAGTTCTTCAATCAAATACAGTAATCCCTCCCATCCGAACAAAATTGGATCAATTATTGAAATATTTTTAACTCCACTTTCTTGACTTGGATAATGCAATATCCTTTACTCTTGAAACTTTCTGGCTAAATTCTGGAGGCTAAATCAATTTCATTTGTAATGAAGGGGTATTTGCAGAATGACCCCTTTTTTTCTTTTTATTTGTTAATATTAAAGAAAGAAAAATGTAGTAATGTGTTTATCACAGTGTAGTTGAAAGAAATCTGACTCTAATGTCAGATTTTTTCCCCCTACTATATCTGTAGACCTAACTTGTAGTTTTTGATCCCACATGGTACATTATAAGTATAAATCATAATATATGTGGGTGATTGCATTAACACCTGTATATTATGAAATGTCAGTACATAAAGGGTACAGAGCTACAGAAGAGCAATGTTCTATGTATAAAATGGCAAGGAGTCTTTGGTTTTGTATTTGTTTGCAGCTTAAGCAAACTCATTCTGATTGATGGGTTCATGGCTCCCTATTATTTCATGCAGACTGGATGAGCTGAACCTGTCCTGGTGTTTTGACTTCACTGAAAAGCATGTGCAAGTGGCTGTAACACATGTGTCAGAAACAATCACCCAGCTGAATCTCAGTGGCTATAGAAAGAATCTCCAGAAGTCGGGTGAGTTTCCAGGCCAGAGCTGTGGAGGCTGTAGCAATAATAACAGATTTCATTTATTGAGCATCTTTTAAGTTGTCATCTGTATTGATGGTCTTTAGTCCAGTGCATGTATTATTTCCATATGGGGAACTGCTGATCAGAAGAGTTACGCAAAGGTAGATTATTAGTGACCTAGAATCAAGACTTGAGTCTAGACTAGACTAGAAGGTAAAAACTGTATACTCTAAACAATTTATTTGTAGGCAGAACACTTTTAATCAAAACTCTAATATAAAAATAGATTTTGAAAAATAGCTGGCCTTCTGAAACCGTGGGTTCTGCATGCATGAATTCAGCCAACAGTGGATCAAGTATTCTGAAAACACTGAATATGTACAGACTTTCTTTCTTGCCATTAGTCCCTAAACAATACAGTAAAATGACTATTTAAATAGCATTTACATTGTGTTCATTGTTAAAAGTAATCTATAGATGATATAAAATATACAAGAGGGTGTGCATAGATTATATGCCAGTTCTACACAGTTTTATATTAGATGTTGAACATCCTTGGGTTTAGATATCCAAGGGGTGTTCTGCAACCAGTTCCCCTTGATACTGAAGGATAATTTTGTTTGACTAGTATTAAGCAGTAGTTCTGAAACAGAGGTAGTTTCTTCTCAAGGTGACATTTAACAATGTTGGGAGACATTTTTGGCTGTTGCAGTTAGAGGGGTGGTACTGGCACCTAATAAGTAAAAACCAGGAATGCTGCTGAACAAGTCATAGAGCAGCAGAATCACATACACACACACGCTGTAGTCCAAAGCACTAACAGTAAAAACCATGTTACAAACCCTGCTTATGTATTTATAAACATATAGATAGATATAGATATCCCTTTTGATTAGTCTAAAAGAGCCATGAAGTTGTTTAAATGAACACGGGCATCTGAAGTAGGGATCTGGGTAACAGATGCAGTCTTTATAAACCTCAACATTTGGCTCTGCTTTGTTTTGTGTGTGTATAATGTTGAGGGAATCTTGATGTGCAGACATTAATGGTTGCAAATGGAAAGACTTTTTTTAACAGTTTCATGTTGCAGTGTCAAGCTGATATTCAGCCTGAGATGCACAAAATCTAATCTAGTGATGCATATCAGGCATGTTGCAATGTCTTAATGTTGGTACTGGCTCAATTGAGTGTATTTATTGATGAAGTTTTCATGTGTTTCATAGCTTTGAAAGATATGATTCAAACATTTGCAAATGCGTCTTAAAATTTATTTAGTATACTTGAAAACTATATCTCTGGGGCATGGAGATATATCAGGCTATAGAAAGTAGTACAATTCCACGAATGGCCAGAGATTTAAGTTTGTTGCCTTTGCAAGGATTCAAGTTTGAATGCTGCCATTCCCAAAATGCCTGCTTCATCAGACAAAGGAAACATTTTCTTTAGAGGCCTGTAAAAGCTTGAACGTATCATGATTTCTTTCCCTCCCCTCTGTACACAGTATTTCTATTCAACATTTTTTCCCTTTATATGCACTATTTTAAGACTGATCATAGTATAATACATCCTCAAAAACATACAAAATATTTTTTAAATAATGAAAATCAAATCACCAATCTAATATCATGCCTTTTTCCAATACAAGTTGTTTTTTTTTTTTTTTAATGGGACATAGTATGCAGAATGTCACTTTATAATGGTTTGTTATTTCTCCCATAGAACCCCATTTTCAGTAGCTATCCTCCATCATCATCAGCTATGTGATATTCCATCAAATAGATACGGAATTATTATATTAAATCAGTAATTTACACAACTTGATTTCTTCCTGATGGCCATTTACACATTCAAACATTTGTAAAATTTGGTGGTTTGGTTTGGTTTTGCTTTGTTTCCTTTTGTCTCATTGTTTTGTTTTGGTTTTGGTTCTTCTTGCTACATAGTTCAGCCTTTCCTTTTATGTAGCCCAGGCTGGCCTTGAACTCGTAGTGATCCTCCTGCCTCAGCCTCCTGAGTGCTGGGATTGTAAGCATGTGCCACTGTCACTGTGGTCAGTTGAAATTTGCTGTTTTAAATAATTTATTTATTTATTCTGCTTAAAAGTAGTTCAGTCTATGTAACTTTCTTCCAAATTCTGAAAAGTTATTTAGAATTTCCAATATTTTTGCTAACAGCAGTCAATATTTTGGTGTATTTCCTTTTAGACTTCTTCCTTATTTCTGTGAGTCTGTATGTAAATATGAGTTTGTGTGCGTATTTTGATTAAATTGAGATTATAGTGCACTGCATGTATTTCATGTTGTTTTGTTTTCTGTGTAAGGTGTCTCCTAAACCTAGGATTTCATGCATGCCAGGTAGACACTGCAGTGCTAAACTACGCCTCCTCCTTTGAAAAGCTACTTAATAACAACTCTAATTATGTAATTCATGGAATGGGTGAAGGTTAACAGATTTAACTATAGGATGGACTACTTAGAATTATTGCTACAGTGGGTTTGTTCATGCACATCTGTATTTTTCTGTAAGTGAAATTACTGGACCAAGGGGCCCAGTGTGTAATGCTCTCAATACTTTTTTTAAAAAATCAATATGCTATCAAGAAAAAAAAATTCACATTCAGTCTCCTAAAAGGCTGCACATAAAATTAAATATCCTCTTGTGATGTACAGTGGGTGGACCTGCTTTACTACATTTCATCTATTTGGGGTGTTAGAATATAATCCTTTTCAGTTGGTAGCTGGAAAGCAATATTTCTAATTTCACTTAGTATGTTTGACTCTGTTTTTATTATCTTGTATTTTGTAAATTATCTGTTCATGTTTATTTGGTCTTTTCTATTGTTAATCTTTTTCCTTGATACAATAAGACTGTTTAACTTACATGGCAAATAATTATCTGTTTTCTGTTAGTTTTGTAATTATTCTGTTTTAACATGATAGTTTTTTTTCAAACTTGTATGTAGTAGTTTATTAGTGTTCTTTATGCATGTTTATGTTTAGATACCTTACCTATCCCTAGGTTTAATAAATAATTGCCTGAATATTTACATTTAGAACCTTTTAAGATACATGGAATTTATCAGGATATATGACAGCTGGAGAAACATTTTTTCCAGTTGTGATAGAAACATTGTTTTTTAGTAGACCTGAAGTTCCCTATTGTAGTGCACAATGTTAAAGGATAATTGTGATGGCAAATATTCTTGTCCTATTCCTCATTTAACAGTGACTATCATGTTTGCTTGTTTTTCCTAGATCTCTGTACCTTAATTAGAAGATGCCCTAACCTTGTCCATCTAGACTTAAGGTATTTTTATTTGTTTGTTTGTTTTTTAGATAAAAAGCTGAATACTCTTGGGCTGGAGATTTAGCTCAGTGGTGTAAGCGCCTGCCTGGCAGGCACAAGATTGAGAGTTCGATCCCCAGTACCAAAAAAAAAAAAAAGTTGAAAACTCTTGATTGCTCATTAAATGGTGAAAGGATCTTAATGTTAAATTGAAGAGACTAAGCAGTAGTATTCTAGTGGGTCGTTTTGAGTATCTTTTTCTTTTGCTCTGTTGCAGTGATAGTATCATGCTGAAGAATGACTGCTTTCCAGAATTTCTCCAGCTCAACTACCTCCAACACTTATCACTCAGTCGGTGCTATGATATAATACCTGAAACGCTACTGTAAGTATGTTTTGCTTTTAATGCTAATAGAACCCAGGGCCCAAAAGATATGCCACCTGATGTTAAAATTCATTATTATTAGTAGCAGACATTGAGAGCGTATATATTACTAATCTCATATATTATTAATCTGAATCAAAAACTGGCTAGGAAAGACCAGCAAGAGAGAAAAAGCAAAACAGAGCTTTTTGCTTAAAATGTCTGGTAAAAGTGAGTTAACTGATTGTTCACTACATATTTATTATTTCGCTGTCCATATTTATAAAGTAATAGCACACCAACTGTGCTAACCTCTGTGAAACACTTCCAAAAGAAGTACAAGATAGCTTTGAGAGCACTCAATGTATAATTAGGAAGGCCAGTCCTTTATTTTGTTTTCCAAATCAGCTCTGGTTGATTCCAAAAGTCTTTACCTGGGCTTAGAGGAAAAGTTCTGTAATCTAGTGATGTCCTGGTTGCTCAAGAAATGTGAAGAATCAAAACACATAGGTGATGTATATTGTAAGAGTCGAATACCATCTAAACAGGAGATATTAAGGTCCAAAAAAGTGAAGTGGTATATCCCAGACATGATGATGAGTTATCAGCCTAAGTCTAGATCCAAGTTTTCCTGGACAGATGCAGAATAGTCTGTGTCTCATCCCATGGTTCATCTGAGGGTTCATTTCACCTGCTCAGCCCCTTCCACAGGATTGAAGCCATATAAAGCAAAAAAAAAACCTCTAATCCATCTTTCTTTTAAAAATGCTTTTCCCAAGGTATCCTGGGAATAATATCATCTCTTTATTTTTAAAAATGTTTCCTTTATTTCACACCGAAGTGCTGAGTCTTCCTACTGCTGTTAGTCTGTAGCAATTTCATGGAAAACCACAAGAGGTCAGTATTTTGCACTTGATGCAGTGCCCTTTTTCATAATGACCAGTGTGCCCAGAATCAAGCTGCCATACTCACTTAGCTCACTGAATGTCAGTAATTTAATTTCACCTTCCCACCTAAGAAGGGTAGTGAATTTGAACGAAGTATTTAGTTCCTGAGTTAATGATCTTATGAATTAGTTTCAAAAATTAATGAATAAAGCAGATACTTCAGCTGTACAAGGTTAACTAGCAGAATTGGTGATCTGGTAATTATGTGATTAGATTAATCATTTTAAACTCAGGGCTCAGGGCCTGAGCTGGAAAAGCCCTGTCTAAACAGGATACTAGTGTTTACTTGTATGGTTTTCAAATGTTGGGCTCTAAATTGATAAATACAAAACTCTTACTAAGATTTCTATTCTTCTATTTTTCTAGCATTCAGAACTCCTAGGATCCTCTAGTATTTTTCCAAAAACATTTCTCTGTCATCTGTTCTTTCCTGTCTTTGCCATCTGGGCTCCTACTTTGCCTGGGCAGTTTCTCAGGAAAGGTTGTGTCTGAATCACTTTTCCATTGCTGAGACATAGTACCTGATATTTACAATTTAAAGGAGGAAACATTTCTTTCTGTCTCACTTTTTAGTCCATAGTTTGCTGTCTCCAAGGCAGGGAGGCATGGTAGAAAGGTTTAGCAGTCAGGAAACAGTGTGAAGGGAGGAGCCAGGAAGGGAGACTTCTAGATCATGCCCCCAGTAACTCTCCAGTTCTAACACAGCCCCACCTTCTAACAGCAAATCAGCTATGGCGCCCCATACTCCAGACACCTTCCAAACATGTGAGGCTTTGGGGGTCATTTAAATCTAAATCTAAATGAATCTGTTGATTGAGATGATTTTTTTCTGAAGAGAATATATCCAAGTGTCTTGCTTTTTCTTCTCCATGCACAAAGAAAGAAGCTAAGTTGGTAATAACCCAAGTGCTTTCCCTTAAGCTGAGATGAGGGGAAGCTTTTGAGCGCTCATATTTTAATAATTTGTATCCAGTGGTATAACAGTAAAACCTGCATCCCTGCAGAAACTATGAAACTGATAGTTAAGAGCTTGGGCTGAAGTCACAGACCTAGGTATGAACTTTCTTTACATTGTTACTTGTCTAAGTCTAATCTTGCAAGAAGAGAAACAGTGATATTAAGGGCTTAAGTGTGTTCTAGGTCAGCAGGACAGAATGAGGAAAAGAAGAAAGATACTATCCTGAAACTTTAAATAAATAATGTTTCTTTATGTATTGTGTACATAGTATGATTTACACTCTAAGTCCTTTAAGAGTTGTTGGTGCCCTATCCAGGAGTTTCCCAAAATAAAATGTCTTTTGCCATAATTTCAGTCATTTTTGCAGCTGTCATTCTTAAAACTCAAAAGTTCCAGGGTATCTCATTTCTAGAGAGAGTCACCTATGCTAAAGAAGTGAAGGCTACTTATTTCTGATTTCTGATTGGCAAATAAAATTTGAGGTTTTCTGTAATAATAATCTTTTATAATACTTGAGAAACTAGCCTCCCCTCCCACCCCGGTACTCCACTGTATTTATTTCCTTATCCTTAATTGATCTTACTGGTGAGAATTTGCTGATCTAAGATTAGGAGATATAAATTTCTGTTAGGAGAACTGCAGTTGAGGCATTTCACATTTTATAAAGGAAAACTATTATATAGATGAGGTAAGGAATAAACCTGTGAGTTTACTAAATTGAACAAATGTCAAAACATTATTGTATTAGAATGACTTCTAAATGCTTCATTTCTCTTTAGTGTCCCTTTGTTTGGTTTCCCTCTCTTCCCATTGTAATGTCAAATAGATTCTTACAAATTTGTTTTTCCATGTTGTAGATGATGAACATGACAGGAGGCAGTTTGTTTCCTTCTTAAAATTTTAAAGACTTTTCCATTCCTTGACTGGTCAGCACATCTTCCGTGGCTTCCTTCTCATGTAACTCTGGAGTGTGTTAGGACTTCCTTGCTTCCCAAGAAAGCTCTTTTCCCAACACTGCTGTAGGAACATTTCCTTCTCTGCCACCTGCCATCCTTCTTTTCTTACTACCACCTACAGTTTCTTCCTTTAAATATTATCCATCATAGAATGACTCACAATTTGTCTGCTTTGGATATCCCAGAACCAGAATTCTCATAGTTATTACAAATACTCATATGCAGGATTGCTATCATCTTCAGTGATAAGTATAAACATCTATGAATTGGAACCTTGCTTTTATATTTTGTTGCAACAGTCTAAAATTACTTTGAGAATAGCAAGTTGTTCTGCTTTTCTTTTGATATGTTAGCATGTCCAAATCTTCTCGTTCCTTTTAAACAAGTATATTTATTTTAAACAATACTTCTATTTTCCAAATTTCCCTTCATTTTTTATTCTTCTAACATACATTAAACATCTTTAGTGCTTAGGATATTTTGTGGGATATATAACAAATACATTTAGAAGGGTAATGAGAAAACTATACGAGCAAGTTAAGTTTGGTAGGTCTTAAGGCCTACAGGTCTGTCTGGGTTCCCTAAATACACAAAAATCAATGGTTTTGGAACAGGTGAGTGCTATAATCAGAACAGTGCTTTAGGAGGATGCCTCAAACACTGGTGTGTAGAATGGACTAAAATGAAGAAAGATGGGACACAAGTGACAGTTACAACACAAGTTTGACTAAAGATGACAATGTAAAAAATAAAGGCTGCATCTAACTCTGGGTTATTGATGTGTTCATTATTCTATAGTGGGACTTTTCTGAAATGCCAAAATAAATGTTCCTTTTCTTGAGACTTTGTACTGTTTCCCAACCTGGAGCAAACACAGATCAGAGACAAATTTCTAGACACATAGATCTGTATTTAAAAAAAAAAAATCATTGTTAAAACCAAACAGTGTTTACTTTGGGTAAATAAGTTCTCTTTTTTGTGACAACTCTTGAAACAGTTGTATTTTACCTAAAGCAAAATATCTAAGAAAAGCACTGACCTGCCTATGACATGAAAAAATGGTAATATGTCAGAGGTAAAGGGTTGCTGCCTCCTATATGTACAGGGGTATGATTTGGCACGCCTTCTCTCCATCTGCACCCAATTAGGTAACTATCTAGAGTATCTTAAGGAACTCACTGATATGGTTCATCACACATAATGGACTTGTGGATTGTGATCCATTATTAAGAAGTCATTAACCCTGCTGATAGCTCCGTTTTAGAGATGGAGCCACTTCAACTAAAGGTCATATCCACTCCTTAAATTTCATGTAACTTGTGGCAGTGCCAGTTGACACTAAAGTAAAACTTTTACTTTCACCATCACTAGCTTGCTAGCATACCACTCAGAAATCCCTTTCAGATCACTGTGTAAACCAGGAATGGAAAAAGGAAACAAGTACAATTAGATTTTATTCTTCAGCCTCAGAGAGTGTTTTTAAGGTTATTAAGAGCCTTATTCAACAAAATGCATGTATATTTCCATAGGCTACCTGAGTCAGGCTGGATGGTCTGTGCTTCCCAGTCTGACTCACCTCTGTTACTCCTTCAAATTATCCCTTGCAATTATGTTTTTATGTACTCTGTAGACTGTGATACAAATTGTAACAATTAGGTCATATATAACTCCAGTCAGAGTTTTCATAGGTACCTCCCCTCTGAAAATCTCTTCCTTCCTTTCCAGTGAACTCGGAGAAATCCCCACACTAAAAACACTACAAGTTTTTGGAATCGTGCCGGATGGTACCCTTCAACTATTAAGGGAAGCCCTTCCTCATCTGCAGATTAATAGCTCCTATTTCACTACCATTGCCAGGCCAACCGTTGGCAACGAAAAGAACCCGGAGATATGGGGCATCAAATGCCGCCTGACACTGCAAAAGCCCAGCTGTCTATGAAGTATTTACTGCAGGATGGTGTCTTCGCTCCCTTTGGAATGGGGGAAACAGGGAGGAAGTGCAACTGCTGGACGCTTGGCTAGTTTTATTACTGATTTTCCTTTATCCTTCATCCTGCAGGTATTTTAGGGAAGCATTTGAGAGAGAAAACTATGAAGTGTTGCTTTTTTTAAAATGATTTTAAAAGCTTTTGTCAGTGCTGGGCCCTTAAAAGCCTTTGGAGGTTTTAGGAGAATGAGCCTGTAATTTCTAGATGACTTTCCAAAAGATCAGAATTTGAGCCACACCTTTCAAGTGCCCTTTTGATTAAGTCTGTTTTGAATCAAGCTTAAAAAATTACCAGAGACTAACAGTTGTCACAGCCTATGTGGTAACTTTTATGCATTTAATTTTCCAGTATTTTATAAGACACAGCTTAGAAGAACATTAAGCTATGTATGTATTGTGTGCTGAACAGAGAGTCACAGAATAGTGTTTGAGGTAATCTTTTCTGGGGGTTAATGCATTTCATCTTTACATTTAAAATTAGTTTATCGGAAAACCTCCTGTAATTCACCATAACCTCTCAATAAAAAGAAACAATTTTAAAGATGATCAGAGGTTTAAAATTGGTATAGGATTTGAAGGCTCAGGAGGCAATTTTCTATTCCAGGTTAATCTGAAGAATTCTTTAATGTTCATTAATGTACTGTGTTCTGGGAATTTTGAATTAGATAAAGAAGTATTATTGTGGTTTCCTAACTTTATAATCGAATTATGTTATTATGGGTTTAGCTTTTTAAAATGGCTTGCTTTTAGAGAGGATATTATCGTAATCAGTCTATTGAAAAGTTGGATGGAAGAATTCTGAACTGATACTGCCTGTTTTCCTTTAGTGCTGAGGTTACTTTTATATTACTCTGGAATCAAGTATTTTAAATTGTCTTTTTTAATGGTCTCTCAAAATAACTGTTTGAAAGAAACTACCCAGTTTGTATGGTTACTGGACCTATGAACAGCTTATTCCTTTAAATCAGAAATGCACTAGACGCAAGTGTTCCCTGCAGTGCAGTTGGCCACTACTGACACCTACATCCTATAGAAGAATTCAGAGTCACACTGAAACTTTTGATGGCATGAGTGATTTTCTTTAAAAACCTACATACAAGCAGAACGACTAAATGGTTTTTAAAAATCACCAAAACATAAACCTAGTTTTAAGTTACAATGTAACAAAAAAGCCAAAACCCATCATCTTTTCTATTAACCACTTAACAGTTTACCCCAAGTGTCACTCAGGCAGCGTATCTGTTTACATACTGACTATCCCGAGTTTTGCTCAAGCAGGTGTCATTTCAACCAGCTGATTCTTGTACTGAATACATTTGATAAAATTGTTTTTGTATTTCCTGTTATAAAGATTAATGAAAAAATATGCAATGTTTGATCATCCTGTATTTAAATAATTGGACTGGTAATTGATTAACCTTTTTTTTATTGGAAATTTTAAAGGTTAAAAATATGATAATAGATGAAGCGCCCTTATTTGCTCAGGCATAAGGAAGAATATTTAATGTTATACAGGAAATGATTATGTTTCAGTTTCTTAGTTAAAAAGTGCTAACTACTACTTGAAATCATTGTTTACAGATTAGTGACAAGGGCTGGTGATAGGATCCAGTTGGACTCTAATCTCCGGGTGCCTTCATACTTACAGTGCCTGTGCTTCCAAACTCAGTTCCAACAATAAGCTATTTTTCCAACATGTCAGAGTAATCTGTATTTTTGTATGTGATTTCTACTTTTATAGACTTGTTTTCAAATAAAACACATTTTTGTAAAAATGAGTACTTGAGCTAAGTTGTATCCCTTTTTTCATTTAAGTACACCATTAAAATTAGAAATCAGCACTGGGGGCTACCATTTGGCTCCATAGCCTCTAAAACCCTATAAAGCAGAACCCTAAATAATATGTCTACTTCATATGCTTGTTGTCAAGTTTAAATGGTAGTTTACAATGCATTTTTAAAAGGTGCTAAATATTGGCTTTTCTTTAAAGTGTTTCCAAATGTAATGGCATTCATAAAACATTTGAATTCCAATGATTAATGTGATAGTCAAGTACTATCAATAAAAGCCAACTAGTAAAAATTTTAAATATAGACTCAGTTGGTTTATACTACATATTTTATTGACATTTGAAAATGATTTAATTAGTTTTTTAATGCCCGATGCCTTCCAGGAATTCAGTTCCTTTTAAAGCCAGCCATCCATTCAAAAGGTGCCATAGTGATTCTTGAATTACCACTGGTTTTGGTGATCATTCTTTTACCTTATCTCTACTGTGGCTTCTTTGAATGATGAAAATACCAAATATATGCAGTAAATGTTATGACAAACTCCATCATCCATTTTTAACGATTATTAACTCCTGCCCAGTCTATCTATGATCTCAACCATTCTTCTCTCCCCACCACACACACAAAACACAGATCATTTTGAAATACCCAGACCTGTAATTTCTAAGTATTTGACTATGTACCTCTAATCTTAAAATACCAGGCATTGTTGAAGATTCCTTAGATCTCACCAGTGTTTTCATACATGGGTTTGTTTTGATCTTAACATGGTTCACACATTGCATTTCAATGATATCCTTAAAATTTAATCTTTACATCCTCTCTTTTTTCCCTTCCAGTGTATTCAGTAATGAAACTAGATCACCTGCCCTAGAATAGATTTTGCTATTGTTTGGAATGATGCTTAGGTTAATCTGTCCCCTATTTCCATCAACTGGTGGTTAGATCTCGCTTGTCTAGATTTAGACAAAGGATGATTTTTGGCTCCCAGGAGGTATTTGGTAATATGAAGACATTAAAAATACAATATTGAGCTGGGCATGGTGGCGCATGCCTATAATCCTAGCACTTGAGAGACTGAGGTAGGAGGATTGCAGAGAGTAGAGGCCAGCCTGAATTACAGTCAGACCCTGTCTCAACCAAAAACATAACAGTATGTGAGTGTCCTTTTTCAACTAATAGCACTTATGGACCCTTTATTCATTCTCCTCTACCCTATTCATAAGTTCCAGATATGTGAAGGATACTCTAGCCTAAGGCAAAACTTAGTTATGGATAGGGTAGGTATGTCCCTTCTGTCCTAGTAAAGGCAATTATAGTTCAACATTTACAGAGAATCTACCATGTGGAAGATGCTATGTTTGAACCACAGCACAACAAGCTTCAGAACATGAGAGAATGGGCCAACAGAAGGAAACTCCTTGTTACTGTGTATGCTAATCCCAGAAAAGCACTTATCATTTTTTCCCCTCCCTACCTAGCCGCATATCCCACCCAAGAGGTCAAAAAGGTGTCTTCACCAAGAGGCTAACTCCGAGATACAAGTCAAAGTCCTACAAGCCTGTACTAAACATTTTATAGCTTTGATATTTTAGTGAATCTCAACATTAGAATGCTGTTTTTATATTTCTCAAAGTGAGTGCCAAAATGTCTACGTTAGTTTTAAACATTAAAATCAATATTTAAGAGTGCTCAGGATAGTCGGGCATGGTGGCGCATGCCTTTAATCCCAGCTCTCGGGACGCTGAGGTAGGAGAAGTGTTGTGAGTTCGAGGCCGGCTTGGGCTACGTGAGCGCAAGGCCAGTCTGCGCTACATAGTGCAACCCTGACTCAAAAAAAACGAGGACTAGGAATTTGTCTCAGTGGCTTAAGTGCCTGTCTGGCACGTGTGAGGCTGAGTTCAATCCCCAGTAAAAAAAAAAAAAAAAAAGAGTGCTCACGATAACACTTACAGTATTTTCTCTTTAGCTTCATTAGTGATTTTCTTATAAGTGCGTAAGACTTAACTTTTCGTATCTTCCTTAATGTATAAAATTTAATAAGCCTTCTCACTGACATGCTGCCAACTCCTGGCATATATATGCTTAAAATCAAAAAGAAACTGCATTTGAAAAAATAACTGTTCTTAAGTTCAACAGTACATTTACTTTTATCCTCACACCACCACATATATTTCATCATATTGTTACGTTATCTGGCTGTTACATTATCTCTTCCATCTTGGTATAGATACTATCTTAAGTATCAGCATACATACACTGGCACAATGGAATGAAATTTTAGTAGTATAAGTTCTACATGTGTTGGAGTTGTTGAAGCCAAATACCCACGGAAGGGCTGTGGCGTGGCCTGGGCATGGCTGAACTGAGAGTGAGGAGATGCCTCGGGGGCGGTGGGGGAGGGCTGAGGACACCTGGAGACTTAATTCACATCATCTGTTGCTTGGAGTCCTTGAACCCCTCCCAAGTTTCTGCTCAGGTTTCCTGCATTTTCCACTTCAACCCCTTCCTTGTTCTGAATATGGCTGCCACCAGAGTTATGAACTGTGTAGTGGGTTTTGGTCCTCCTGGAGCCCTAAGGATATACTGCTTGTCTCAGTTATTTAGGCCTTCGCCGTGCATTTGTGTCTAGGAGATTGGGGATCTAGGCACAGACCCCACTAGCTCAGACCCCCACATACATGTATCCTTAAATTTATATTTAATACCTTTTCGACTCAAGTGAATATTTTACAAAATACTTGTACTGTTCTGCTTATTTAAAAAGTGAAATCTGTAAGTTTTTTGTACATGAAAGTTATACATTTACTAAAACTTGTAACATGATTCAAGATACTAGGGCCCTCAATATTTAAATGGAAAATCAAAAATATATCACAATTATCTTAAGCATCTATATTTTCCAGGTAAGCATTTCACCCTTTGATTAAATAATGGATCATCATTCTATGTCAAATACCACAATGAATGAAGTCTTCAGGGCACAGAATAATACACAATAGTGAGTAAAATGTCTTTTCTTAAAACAGTATTTCAAGAAAACTTAAGTTTCCAAATAATGACCCCATGAGATTAAGGAAATAAGAAATGAAGTAAAAGAGATAACAATGGTTTAATTTTATTCACATATAGTGACCATTAAAAGATTAACTCATTTACAAAAACATTTTAGCTATTCTAACATCCTTCATTTCTCATCTCTTACAAATAAATTCCCACCACAGAGCAGAAGTTATATTGCAAATGAAGCATATTAAGAACTTTTTGAGTATGGCTTACAAGCAATTTCACACAGCAGGTCATCTATTAATATGTTACATATTAACAGATCTGTGGTGGCACATGGGCAGTCAGGCAATCAATATTCCAATCAATATCCTTGAGACACTATCAAGTTGGCATTTTTCTCAAGGTATTTTTAAACCTGCTAAGGGACATTCTATACTGTGGAATTTTAACTTCTTTATAAAGCAGTATCTTACATATTTTAAATCCAACAAACTGATATCCACCTCTGGCAAAATACTTAAATTTTATTTTCCTTCCATCTGTTGCATCATGTAAATTACTTTCTCTGAGTATTTATGTAGATTTCTCCTAATTAAGAACAACAGATTCTGAGATATACATCAAAATCTAGATTAACTTTTTACCTTAATGTTTTTAAATTTTTTTTTATAAGAGCAACATGTTAAACATTGGTGACAAAACTAAGAGCACTCAATTTGACTATATGTCCTAGCTTCCAAAGAATTTTACTGCTGCACTTACTGGTCTGAAATTCTAGTGATAGTATGTTTTATTCATCAACATGTATTCAGCACCTAGTAATACATGGCACAGAGTGGGCACTTAATAAATATTTGTCAGTGACAAAAATTTTACCAGTGAGTGAGAAAAACACAACTTTGGATAACTGCCATTTCATTATTCAGCAATATAATTTTTGTGAAAATTACAGGATTACTTATAAATAGATCCAAGAATTACGTAACAATTTCTTCCAAGAATAAAGAAATTCTCATAATGGAGGAAAGAAGAAAAGTCATCACATTTTGCCCCACAAAGTTATTACGTAAAATTCAAAATACTGAGATAACTGAAACCCACAACACTGAATCAAGCAATCCTGAAGTTACTGTTTTACATATTTACTAAAAGAATCCATTTGCTTTATGACAACATTCCCAACACTCGATAAAAATACTTTGTGAAGATTTTGCCCAATTCTTAAGAAACCGTATCTCTTCAATTCATTCCTTTTAGTCCCTGAATCCATGTTAAGAGACCTTTAAAAACAGAAGAGACCTATTGGATTCAAAGTCACCTTCTTAAAAAGATTGTCTGACCTAAAGTAGCTATTTTAGTATATCTGTAACAGCATCATGATTTTGTCCCCACAGAGGTGTTTCACCTGACATATCGAAATTGAGATGAAAATATTCATCCATAAATAATTCCAAAAATTACTGAAATTTTTAAATCAATAAAGATCACATCATTGTGTTTTGGAATTAGAAAATTCTTAGCACATATAAAAACCACATTTAACCTACTTCAATTAGGTCAATGTCAGGATTTATCAAAATTCTCTATTAAAATTTTTAAAAATCTTTACTTTTAGGTATTATGAAAAATAAGTACTTAAATGATATGTGACCAATTTCACAAAGAAAGGGAAGAAAAAACCACCTGTTCAGTTAAAATTTTAAATCCTAAACATTTAATCCTTTATTTAAATCTGCTTCTAAATTAAAAAGATACAACACTCTTGGTTACCAATTGTAAATTTTAAAAAAATTCACTGGTATCAATTCTAATCCATTTAGTCCATCTACTTTATCATACAGTCACCATCCTTTCTCTATCAGAATCCAACAGAAGAATAACGTAAATCTCATTTTCTTTGTCACCTCTGAGCCCAGGGCAACTAGTTTCAATAGTAACAAGAAAGAAAGCAGCAGCAGCAGCAGCAGCTTTATGACTGGTAGTCTGTTTCTGCAATAAAAATATTTTCCCAGTAATCGAAACTTGTCATCTGAGGAAATCCTTCACTGTTCTAGAAGCACAGTTCGAAGCTCATCTTCTTTATTAATCATCATTGAAGCAATTGCCCCATCATTAAACTCAAAAGAAGTTCCTCCATCCACAACCATACAGGCGTCCCAACAACGAGAACGAACACAAACCCTAGGCAGAAAGATACTTCATTAACTATTAAGTCTTCCCAATCCTAACAATATAATAACTGAAATTTTTATGAGCTGGCAAATTATTTGGTCTTGATTTCAAAAGCCAAGTAACATGAGAAAATTCACGTGAACAATACGGGGACACTAACACATCTTCAGGATAGAACCATTCACTCAAAATATTTCAGTGAACAAGTTTGGAAGGGATAAAATTCAAAGACTGTTTTCACATGACTGCTAAGTTATTACAAGTATTTTAAGTCTTGAGCAAGTGTTATTTTCATGTAAAGTTTTTACGTGAAGAAAAACATATGTATAGAAGAGGCACAAATTATTAGTGGATACACTTGCATCATCCAAATCAGGAATCAGTGCCCTTTCCCTGCTGCGTATGCCTGCACCCTCTCCTTCCCAAGCACACTCACTATCCTAATTTCCATCACTTTAGTAGTAACAGCTTTGTCTGTTCTTGAACTTAATATAAATGGTATTTTAGCCATTCTCATGTATGTATGTGGTATCTTCTTCCATACTTTTATTTTTCATTTCCCATATGCATTTAAGCTCAAGTGCCCTTACATATGCTTACTGGGTCTCCCTTTTTGTGAAAATCCTGTGACCCGGCCATTCTTCTATTGGACTGGCTTAATATTCACAGGAATTTTTATTTACAGGTTGAGTATACCTTTTCTGAAATACTTGGCACCAGAAATGTGTGGGCTTTCAGATTTTTTTCAGATTTTAAATTATTTACATACAGATAATGAGATATCTTGGGGAATGGACAAACTAGTCTAAACACAAAATTCACCTATGATTGATAATACCTTATACATATCCTGAACATAATTTTATATCATACTTCTAATGCACCTACAGTTTGACTGTGACCCATCATCACATGATGCCAGGTGTGGAATTTTCTACTTCCTAGCATCATAGCTGTTTTCACAAAGTTTTGGATATTGGAAAATTACAGTTTCAGATTTTCAAATTAGAGACCTGCACTATGTATTTGGCTATTAGCTCATGTTGCACACAGGTCCTACAGATACCTTTCTCTGTTGCATGCCTTATTATTGGTATCTTTTATTACTGTAAGTTCTCAATTCTAGTGTAATTTAACTAATTAATCTTTTGTTGTTCCAGTACTTTTTATGACATGTTTAAGAAACTTTTTACAACTGCCAAAGTACAAAACTACTCTATTACCAAAAGTTTAAACATAAAGTATATATCTTCGAAAGAATTTTGTAGTCTCACCCCAACTGAGTATAGATATAATTAATCAAAAGTAACTCTCAAATGAGTAAGTAAATATCAAGACAGGTTTCCTTTTTACATCTTACCTGGAAAAAATATATATACTGAAAAAAGAAGGATATTCACATGATAGGTGGCATTTTATAATTAAACAGGCCTTTGCTTCCTGTGGGATGACATTTTCTCATAACTAAGTTTTCTTGTTAGTCTGAAAACTTAGGCAAATTTTTATAAAATAAATTATATTCATTTGGGAATATCTTCCCCCCTCAAAAAAAAAATGACGCAAATTCAATACACGGGGAGCTCACATTTAGGGGAAAGCGAAAAGAAATAAATCTTACTCTAACAAGTTTTATGCAAACATTTATCCTTGTATTCCACAGCTTACTAAAAAGATTTGCTTTCTAATCAGCTTTTTTAAATGATCAATTTGACTTTGTGTCTTGACACATAAAAAAAAAAAAATTAAAATCAACCAATTAAGTAACTATGCCTCTTTTCATTAACATTTTAGTTTCTCTGAAGTCACAGCTTCAATGTATATTAGCCAGGTTAACATAATTCTTCACTAGTTTCATAGATACTACTTTTCCTATGACATTAAGTTTAAACAAATTAGTACTCTTAACGTGGCTGTATAAAGCGATGAAAATTGAAGTCAGACCAAAGAATGCTTACTTTGAGGAGAAACAACGCTGGCGGCTGCTGGAGAAAACTCGGTTTGCTATTGGTTCTCGGATACTGAAAAGTATTTTTGGTTCTTCTGGACTGTATAGTAGTGATTCATTATATTCATTTGTTACTATAAAGAAAAAATATTAGCATATTCAATGAACAGTGGTCATTTTTGAAAAGTGTGAAACAACAGATGCTATCCCTAGCTTAAAAGTCTGAGGTCTTTCCTTGGAACTAAACACACACTTCACCAAAAAGAAAAAAAAAATTATAAATAAGAATTAGCTGCCACAAATGGCCCACAAAAGCATACACCTTCCACAATACAGCAAAAATAAGTACAATATAACTAGGAGGAAAAAAAACCACTACCTACAAATAGAGGAAATAGACAAACTCAAATGTATAAAAAGTAGAACATATTCCAGAATGCTATGCCAAACAGTTTTGTAAGTTAACGGTCTTCATATAAAACAGTCTCAAACAATAATAGGCAATATTCTTTCTCCAATGAAACGGTCAAGACTCAAGGTATTTTTAGAAATCTTTAGGACCTGCCTTCTCTCAAACCAAGAGGCACATGCAAAACATAACTCTAAGTCAGGTATGGGGACATGCCCCTGTGTCTCTGCTACACAGGATTCTGAAGCAGGAGAATCACTTGAGCCCAGGAGTTTGAGGCCAACCTAGGCAACACAACAATATGCCAAGAAAGGAAGGGAAAGAGGGAGGGAGCAGAGAAAGAGGAAAGAGGAAGGGAAGGAAAAGAAACTGTATGAAGAAATTAAGCTTGAAAGAAAGTTCAGCTGATCTCTGCATTTAAAAAAAGGACAAGGCTGTCATATCTTCTACTTTACCCATGAAAGTGTCATTTAAATTACTAGTGCTCAACTCACAATGAGTTTCCATCTCCACAAACTCATCACAACCTGACAATGTTCTAAATGCACTTAATACACCTAATCTATGAAACATCATAGTAACACAGAACATTAGAGGGTATGCACTGTTCACTGCCACCAGACAAGATCACTATGCAGTACAATAAGGATTATTACCAGTTCAGCAAAAAGAATTCAAAATTCAAAGTATAGTTTCCACTGAATATATATCATGCACCATCATAAAGCTCAAAAACCACATTTGGCTCTTTAAAAACAAAATCTAATTCATCCAAGAAAATAAAAATTTGCTTCCTTGGGAACACATCACCAAAAATATTCTACATCTGAAAAAAACTTGAATAGTTCCAGAAATGTCAATAACAGAGTTGTACCACTAGCATTCACTATTCCTTCTAAAGATAGTTAAATCTTCACATGAGGCTCCAGAGACTCTGAACTCCTCGCAGTCAGATGCAAGGTCCTGGTGGTGCCACACTCCAGAGTGGACTCCGCCTAGCTGCCTGGGTCCCGGAGATTCTGACCCCCACCCAATAAGGCGGAGGGTCCAGCAACACACTCTGGGAGTGTGCCCTCACTAGCTGCACAGAGGATCAAGCTCTACCTAGTCCAGCGTCTCAGCACAAACCATCAGGGGAATGCCAGTCCAGCCTCGCAGGACACAGAGGTACTGAGCCAAGCCCAGCCCAGAGCCCCACAGCTGCTCATCAGGAGTGGCCAGCTTAGCAGCAGGGCCTTAGAGAACTTGAGCTCTGCCCATTAGAGCACAAGAGGCAAGCTCCATTGTTCAGGGGTGTGGCCACACAGCAGGTCCTAGAGTATGTGAACCCCACCCAACCAGGAGCAAGGCCCCAGCACTATACGCCTGGGACTGGCCCAGGCTTGCCCCACGCTCCACAGGCTCTGAACTCCATGCAGCCAGACTCAAGGTCCTGGTGGTGCCACACTCCGGGGTGTGGTGCATCTAGCCACCTCAGTCCTGGAGATTCCGAACTCCACCCAGTCAGGCTGAAGGTCCAGTGACACACCCCAGACTGCATCTCTGCTAGCCACCTGGGTCATGGGGGTTCTGAACACCACATAGCCAGGTTCTAGGCCCCAGCAACAAGCTCCAGTGGTGTGACCCTGCTAACTACAGGGAGGATACAAACTTGTCCAGCCCAGTGTCCCAGAGCAACCCAACAAAGTACATCAGAGGAACATGCGGCCAGCCTCACAGACTACAGAACACAAGGGTTCAGCGCCATAATCTGGGGGTGTGCCCCAGCTAGTCAGAGGGATACTGGAAGACTGAAGCTCTACACAGCACAGTGTTCCAGTGCAATTCATCATGGGGCTGACTGGCCAGCCACAGAGGACCCAGAAGAAACTGACAAAACAAAAGAGCAAGAGGCAGTTTCAATGCCCCAGCCCACTGAGAACAAGCCCAAGAGACACTGAAATGGAAGACACTGAGAATCACACATCTGAACTTTCTGAAATGATAGCAACTGAAGTAAACAAACAACTCCATGAAGCTATAGAAGAAATCACATCAGAAATAATCTCTCAGCTAAAAAATGAAATGACAAACATTATGAAAGAAATGCTGTGTGTATCTAAAGAAGATCAATATAAAAAAAATAGAAGAACATAAGAAAATCATAGAAACTTTGAATGAACAATATAAGACACAAATAGAATGCATGAAGCAGATTCAAAGGGAAATTCAGGAAATAAAAAATTCCATGGAAAGTTGGCAAAACCACTTGAATGAAGCTGAAGATAGAATCTCAGACCTTGAAGATAGCAGGGAAGCTTACGACCACAAAACAAAAGATCTCTTAAAAATAAGGAACCAGGAAACAACAATCCAACAGCTGCAAGATAATGCCAAGAAAAATAACATAAGATAATAGGCGTTAATGAAAAAGCAGGGGTCAATACGAATGACCTGCAAAGACTATTTGCAAAAATAATAGCAGAAAATTTTCCAAACATGGGAAGAGAATTTGATACACACATAAGTGAGGCATACAGAACCCCAATTAACCATAACCAAAATAAATCTTCACTCAGACATATAATAATTAGGATATCAGAAATATAGCACAAGAACAGAATACTAAAAGCTGTCAGAGAAAAGAAACAGATCACCTATAAAGGAAAGCCTGTCAGAATCACGGCAGACTTCTCAACACAAACCTTTAAGTCAAGAAGAGCTTGGAGTAAAGTATTTCAATCCTGAAAGAAAACAACTTTCAACCCAGATTGATGTATCCTGCAAAACTATCTTTAAAAATTGATGGAGAAATAAGATACTTCCATGACAAAGAACAACTGAAGAAATTTATGGCCACCCAACCAACACTACAAAGAATACTGAAAGACACTCTAGAAAGAGACAAAGATAGCTACAATTCTAAGAACAACAACAAAAGGAAACCATTAAGCAGGGCAAACAATTAAAGAGAAAATGTAGAAAAGCAAAAACAGAAAGATATCATGACAGGGATGAGTCAGTACACATCAGCTATATCAATCAATGTAAGTGGTCTCAAATCACCAATAAAAAGAAACAGACTGGCAGAGTGGGTTAACAAACAAAACCCAACAATATGCTGTGTACAAGAAACACATTTCACTCAAAAGGAAACTCACAGACTAAAAATCAAGGGACGGAAAACAATACCCCATGCAACAGGAACCCAGAAAAAAGCAGGGGTAGCTATTATGTTTGCAGACAATGTGAACTTCAAGCCAAGAATGATCAAAAGAGATAAAGAAAGTCACTACATACTTGTTAGGGGAAAACTTCAAGAGGAAGAGATTACATTCATAAATATATATGCATCGAATATGGAAGCACCCAACTATGTAAGATAATTCTTAATAGACATGAAAAACCAAATAAACAATAATACAGTTATAACAGAGGACCTTAACACCCCACTGTCACAGCGAGACAGATCAACCAAACAAAAAATTAGCAAAAAAATAACAAAACTGAATCAAACTTGTGAACAAATGGCCCTAGCAGATGTGTACTGAGTGCTCCACCGATCGACATCAGAATACACATTCTTCTCAGCTGCACATGGGTCATTCTCTAAAACAGATCATATACTGGTCCACAGAACATGCTTATGTAAATGCAAAGTAACTGAAATAATTCCATGCATATTATCTGACCATAGCGCAATAAAATTGGAAACGAATGACAAAAAACCCCACAAGAACCCCATAAACACATGGGAATTAAATAATACTCTCCTTAACAATCAATGGGTCACAGAAGAAATTAAATAAGAAATTAAACAATACCTAAAATTGAATGAAAATGCAAATACAAATTACCGGAACCTGTGGGACACAATGAAAGCAGTCCTGCTGGGCGTGGTGGCGCACGCCTTTAATCCCAGCACTCGGGAGGCTGAGGTAGGCGGAGCGTTGTGAGTTCGAGGCCAGCTTGGGCTACAACGCGAGTGCAAGGCCGGCCTGAGCTACATAGTGCGACCCTGCCTCAAAAAACCAGGGCCGGGAGTTTGGCTCAGTGGCTTAAGCGCCTGCCCTGGCAGGCGCAAGGCTGTGA